>KE647160.1:0-12254 GCA_000447185.1 Vairimorpha apis BRL 01 | reverse complement strand
TTACGAACCGACTTTATGATTAATTAACAAATTATTTGATTGTTTACAAATTTTATCGAAAATTTAAATTTTTTATTTTTAATTTTTATTTTTTTACCCAAATGTTAAAAAGTGATATAATACAAAATATTAATGACAATCTTGAAAAAATTTTAGAAGACTATATTGAAATTTTTGATATGCTAAAAAATCCAAACAATGATATAGTTTCATTATTTTTTGTCAAAAGAAGTTGTTTAAATATCATTAATAATGTTCAAGAAATTTATTATAATATTTTAAATTTAAATAAAAAATATCATCAAGATAATTCTCAAAATAAAATTAAAAATAATGATAAAATTATATCATTGTTAAATGAAGATTTTTAATAAAAATACATTTTTGTAATTTGAAATTTTTTTATTTTCTTGTTTATTTTACACCTGTCATTACGTTTATTTTAATTAAACTCAATGCATATTTTTTATATTGATATAAAATTTTATTTATTTGCATATAAAACGAATTTAATAAAAAAATACAATTGATCCTATTTATGAAACCTAAAAACGATGAAGAGAAACAGGAGAAAAAGAAAAAATTAAACTTAAATTTTATTAAAGAAAAGAATAAAAATCGGAGATTGTTTGAAAATAAAAATTTTAATACAAAAGAAAATAATACAATTGATAATATATTTAATCTAAATATTAATGAGCCCAATTTTAAGGTAGTCAATAAGTATAAATCAAATTCTGAGGTACATATCAATTCTTTTTTAATTGAAAATATTCATTCAAAAGATACTTTAACATTATACGAATTATTATGCCAATTAAAAAAGACAAAGATTACAGAAAATCTTTTTATAATCATAGTTAATAAATGCAAAGATGTATTATTTCGAGAAATTAAAAATTCAAATCCAACTGGTGTACAGTTTCATGTTGGTGACGATGTAAATGTTAAAAATTCTGTTTCGTCAAATATTAATATATTTGCAAAAATTTTAAATTATGTGACAAGTGTTATGTATGATAATAATATAATTTTAAAAGTATTTTGCGATAGTGATATCTTAAATTTAATTAATCTTCTTAAATCTGAAGACGAAAACGAGAGAGCACAAATTGCAAATGTTTTATTAAACATTTTTAAAAATTTTAAAATTACAATTAGAAATGTTATTGAAAATGAATTATGTTTATTTTATGAAGGTTTACGAACACATATAGGGATGGAAGAATTGTTAGAAGTTGTTTCTTGTATAATAGAAGATATGGTTAGGATAAAGCCAATTAAAAGAGAATATGTGAAATTAGAAAATAAAAAATTTCCAATATCTAATGATCAAAGTATTATATCAAACAACAACTTTAAAGATAAAAATGAAGAAAAACTAAAGGAAAAAAATAATAGTTTTTTCTATGAATATGTTTTGAGGTTTTTAACTGTTAATAACTTAGAGTATTATACTAATATCAACCAAATAATTTTTAGTTATTGCAAAAAAAATTTAAATGTTTCTAAAATTACTCTTAAATATTTATCCGTTTTATTTCAAAACACTCAATTTTCAAACAAATCAGTACTAGTACAGATATATATGTCAATATATATTTTATGGTCAAGAAAAATATCTTATAATGAAATAATTAACGATGTTTGTATGTTCTTAAATAATGCATTTGAATCTGAACATTTTAAACTTATTGATCAAACAGTTAAAATTATAGATTTACATGTTATAAAAAAATTCTTTAAAGAAAATATTACAGAAATTCTTCCAAAAATATTTGATAACTTGTACATGATAAGTAAAAAATATTGGAGACACAAGGGGAAATTAGATATTTTGAAATTTATGTTTTTAATTATTAATCTCAATCATCATTGCTTTGAACAATGTTTAATAAATTACAATAAAAAAAGCATTTAAAAAAAAGTGAAATTTTTGAAGATTTGAAAAAAAACTTTTAAAAGTTATAGAATCTTATAAAATAGAACAAAGTAAAGAATTAATCTTTACAAAAAGACGAAAGTCTTTAAATAATTCAAAACAAAAAAAATATAAATTAAATTGTAAATTATGTTTAATTGTATTTGTTTTATTTTTTAAAAATAAAATATTTTAATTAAATAAGTGTAATTAATTTAAGTCATTGAAAAATATATTTTAATTTATGTATTAATTATTTTTTAAAGTTTTATTAAAAATAAGGATTAAGAATCAGATTGATTAAAATATTATCAAAAATTAAAAATCTATTATATTTAATTATTCACATGAATTTATAAATATAAATAAATTATTATAAAAAAAGTATTGAATATTAGTTTTATCTGAACAAATTCCTATTTCATACAATTTATATTTCTAAATATTTAATAAATCAATTTATATATAAATACATTTTTTTACTTTTAAAATAAACAACATTTACAATATATAATTAAACTATTTAATTATCTTTTAATAACACAACATCTTCAAATATAGTAGTATAACTACTTTCGTCAATTTCAGCACGTTCTGTACAATTTAAAATTACAGGAGTAGTGTGTGTCTGCATAGAAGTAAATAGTTTTAGGATCTCCAACAATACCAACTGTACTTACAGGTAAACCAATTCTAACATGTACCTTTTTTCTGTATACATATATTTAGGTACAAATGATTGATTTAATAAATAAAAAAGATAAGTATGGCCTTTAAAAAGAGGACTTGAAAATGTATCAAACATAAGAAAAGTTGTTGCAAACAAACCAATAAAATTTTTTGGAACAATACATGATTTATCATAAAGATTATAAGAAATAGAAGTTAGCCCTTTTCCAAGAGATAATAATCCATTTGAAATTCTTAACATAGTGATGGCTTTAAAATCTTTATAAAAATGAGTATACTGCGAATCAATAATCTTTTGAAGTCTACCACTTACAGTTCCTGCTCCAATAACACCAAGGGCAAACATTGAGGAAATTGATACATTAATATCACCACAATTTATATTTCTTTCTAAAAAATCAATTATAGTAGATTGAGGCGAAGAAGGATACATCAAAGCATAGCATAGAGGTAAAACGGATTTGAGATGTGTTGATTCTAGAATCAATGAAGAAGCACATATTCTAGAAATCATTTGCGTAGCCAATTCATCTCCTATACCTATTAAAGAACAACTTAATAGTGCAATTGATTCAAGTAAAGCGTCCGTTTCTCCACAAAAGGCTTCAGACAATAAATGTTCAACTACTTGAGGATCTCCTGTTTTTAAAAACTGAAATCCTTTAACTAAAATTGCACCATGTTTTGCGTAATTCGTCTCCATAGTTTCCAAACAACACTCAACATCTGGTCTTCTATAAAATAGTAATGCAATACCAAGCATTAGCATTTTAAAAAAATGAGAATCAACATATTCTTCTTTTTCAATATACATTTGTAAAAATATCGAAATCAATTCATCATCAGCTGATCCGACAAATAAGCTTCCTAAGGTAAATGCTGCGAAAAAAGATATTTCTTGGTTTTCAGAATATAATAAAGGTATTAATAATTTTTTTAAATCTTCGTCGTTAGCATTACAATATATTGTTTGAATACCCATAAGTGTTGGAATAACATGTAACGGATCGTTGGATTGTAAATTATTTGTCAAAAGTGACAGAATTGTACTATTTTCATCATAAATTTTTGAACTAGAAAGAGCTAATGCTAATAATGCTCCTGTTTTTTTTATTGAAATTTCACCAAAAATATGTTCTTGCAAAATCTCTAAAACTTTACTTGGATTCCAAAATTCAATACATCCTACACTAGCGATTATTGTAATTAATTCGGGAATATTAGAATTTAAAACTGTTTGGTAATCAAATCCATCATTTACTGATTCTTCAGCAGGAAAAAAATAGTATCATGACTGTAACCGAGATTTATAAAACCATTGCAAACTGTTATAGCATTAAACGAATTTTGTTGAATATTTTTTGCGTCTTTTTCATATTTTAATTTATTTAACATACTTGTTTTGGTTTTATCAGAATTTAATTCATATATATTAATCAATTGAGTATAAATATCTTTAATATGATTATTTGATAAAATAACTTTTTCGTCTAATATCTTAGTATCGTAAAAAATATTAAGCCTTGCTAAAACATACAACAATTGGCGTTTAACCATTTTATCATCAACTTTTTTTAACGAATTCAATTGCTTCATCAATAAAATTTTGCTCAATTAAATTTATTATGTATCTCGTATAATCTTTTGTTTTTAGATAAATTTTTACTAATATATCATTCAAATCATAAAAAACACTCATTTCTCCCAAATACTTTATTATTCGCTTGTAATTATGTATATCAACATAATTAACAATATTTTCAATATCTTTAATTTCTAATAAAAAATCAATGGCATCAAATTCTAAATTATTCTGAAAAAGAAAATCTTTACATTCTTGAACAACTTCATATGTTTCATCAAAATCAATTTTATTTTTTTTAATTTTGAATCAACGATACATCCAATTAATTTTTTTACATATAAATGTCCCCATTCTTTAAGGGAAATAACATTACCTAAAATCCTGTATCTTAAAATATCTTCATCGTCGCCTATAATACTTATAGCACTAATAATATCGAAAATTTTTTTAGACTGTTCATTTTCTAACTTTGAACACAAATCCAATAAATCATATTTTCTTTCTGATAAAACTTGAAAACTTAATGTACTAATTGATCCAGAATGCGATGATTTTACTAAATCAACCAACATATTAGTAGCATTATTAATTATATTATTATCTTTTTCGTGTAATCTTGCAATTATTAAATTTAAATTATCTGTTTCCATTTCTTAGGGTTAATTTTTTTAGATTTTAAATATAAACAAAAAAAATTTATTAATCTTAAACTTTTTTGTGATATTTAATTATTCCATATGTTTGTATATTTATTAATTAATAAATGAATAAACGATTTAATGTTTTAATAAATCGAATATTAATTTTTTTATTATAAAGAACTTTTTTGTAATAATCTCATAATTAAGGTTAAATTTTTAAAATGTTGTTTAGAAAGTTGTTCTTTTTTAAAATATATTTCATTTATAAAGTAATTATTATTTGTTTAATATAAAATTTGCTAAAAATAATTTTAAAGATTAAATCAAAAAAAAATTCGTTTTAATACTTTTAATTACAAATACATTTTAAATATGCAAATAATTTTTCTTTATTTATATAATTTCTTGATTTTTGAATATCTTTTGATTTACAACAATAGTCTATTTTCAAAAACATAAAAAAGTGTATCTCTTCCAATAAAGTCTCCTTCATCATTATCAGATAATGCTGTCAAATTTAAATCAATAAATTTAATATTTTGGTTTATAAATACAATTGATTTATGTATACGTGAAATTTTTAATCCACTTAAATTTAAATATTTAAGTTTTTTAAGTTTTGAAAAATTAAAGCATAGATTATCTTCAAAAAAATATTCAGATTTGTTATTAAAATTGAAACTAAAATCTAAGTCAACTAAATTGATCAAATTTGATATTTTGTCATCTATTTTACTAAAATAATTATTTGATATAGATAATATTTCTAAATTTAAAAGTTTACTAAATGATTCAGGTAAATTTGATATGCAATTATGGTTTAAATTTAAAATTTTGAGATTTTGTAAATTACCAATATTTTCTGGAAGATTTTTTATTTCTTGACTAGTTATATTTAACTCTTTAAGATTATGAAGAAAACAAATTTCATCTGGTAGCCTTTTTATTGTATGAAAATGTGCAGTTCTTTTAAAAGTGTTTGTTTTTTCACAAAATATAGATTTTATAGTTTGATATCTAATGCAAATGAACAGTTCTTTTAAATTAACAAAATTTCCTTTTTTAAAATCAAATTCATAAACATTATATTTCATGTTAGGTATATAATCACCATAAGGAAGTTCTTTATGATAAAAAAATTTTTGATTATCATTTCTAATTGTTAATTTTTGTAAATTTACTAAATTTTTAATGCTTCCATTTATTTTATCTATAGTAAAACTATCAATATGTAATTGTTCAAGTTTATGTAATTTGTTTACTTGGTTAGACAATTTACAAAATTCTTTACTTATTATTGATAGATTAGTTAAATTTTTAAAAATCATAATTTCATCAGGTATTTCTGATATGTTATGGTAATGACTAAATATATGACTTATTTTTTTTACATCTATTTTTGAAAAATCTATACTTTCATTAAAACTTCCCTCAATATATAAACAAGACGGCGAATTATAACAATCTATTGCTTTACATGAAAAATCTAAAAACATTGAATTATCATTACTTGTATTTGCATAGGAATTTAGATATAATAAAATAAACTTTAAAATTAAATACATGGGATATTAGCATTTTATTATTTAATTTTAAATTATATTATATTTAATTATTATTAAATTAAAAACATATAAACTATTTAAAAAAGATTAAAAGATTAAAATATTTTTAATTGTTTGTTTTTAATATATATAGACTTTTTAATGATTTTAATATAAAATTTAAATAAATTTTTATGATATTTTAATCATCATTAGAATTATTTAAGATGTATTTAATAAATATATTTATAAATATATTTGTGAAAAAAATATTTACAAAATAAATAAACAGGTATATTTTATTGATACAAATAAAATTTTTATAATTTTAAAAGAAAAATAATATATATGAAAGAAAAAACTTTTAAAATTTTTATTTTTTTAATTGATGCATAATATATAAAATTATAAATTAAAAATAACCAAAAAACATTAATAAATCTTTTCAAAATCACAAAAATGTAAATACTTATATTATGTAATTTTTTAATATATATCAGTATAAATTAATTTTAAAGTTTATCAATCATAATTTTTGTTTGTAAAAAAAATTTTTCTACTAAAAATTATATTTTTTAATTATAAAAATTTTGATTATTTGAAATATATTTTCTTAAATGTAATAAAGAATTAAAAAAAACAAATCTATTTATTATGTTATTAAAAATGTTCTTTTTGAACATAAAAAAATATAATTAACGTTCTAGTATCATCATTAAAAAGATATAATTGTTAATAATAAAAATAATAAAACTTTTATAAACTAATTAGATTGTCTATATAATTGTTAAATTTATTTTATAGTAAAAAACATTAAAAAAAATTTAATATATAGTTTTTATATATTAAAACAACAAAATTTTATAATATTTTAAAAAATAAATAATAAGTTTTTATTTTAAAAAATTTAAGAAACTTTTAAATTTTTAATGATAAAGATAAAAATTTAGCATTACTCAATTAGTATTTATTTCTTTCCAATCAATAACACCTTTTTTAAATACATTAAGTACATGTGCTAACATATGATGTACAGTAACATGTTTTATGACCATAATATCATTGTAAAATTCAGGATCTACTTTTTTATATAAAATTAAAGAGATTTGTTTGTTTCTTTTTTGAACATTAATACGTTTAAATTGATATAAATTTCCAGGACAATATAATTTAGGAAACATATTTTTAGATAATGTGTAATTTTGTATTTTTTTAAAGAATCTTCTATATTTTCTAAAGAATTTAAAAAATTAAAAGCATTTCCTAGTGAGCAAGCTTGATATTTTATTTCAGCAACACTACCAAAATTTAATCTTGGAACACAATCGTTTCCATAGTTAATTATATAAAGATTTTTGTAGCTATTTTCTAATAAATTATAAGAAACAATAGGTGTTGGACTAAAAGCAAGAGTTGTTATATTGAAATCCTGCAATAAATTTTGCTTTGTATATATAATATATAGTAAAGAAGCAATGCTTCCACCCAATGAATGACCAGTAAATAATATTTCTTTTGCATGATAAGCTTGAGCAAATTTTTTTAAATCTTCTGTGTGTTTTTCAACAAACAAACAAGCTAAATGTTTCATTCCTGTATGTGTATACCCTTCATAAAACTTAGTGTATCTACAATTTAGATCCTTAAGAATTTCATCCGATGATGATGTACCTTTAAAAGATACAACTAATCTATTTGTTAAATTTTCAAGGAATATTATATGGTGCGGAACTTCATTATCATTCATTGAAACAACTAATAAATTCTCATTTTCAATATCCAAATATTCAAGAATGGCTTTTCTATTTTTATCTATAGATACATCGTTCTTTATTTTTTTTCGTTTTGTACAAAAAATTGTTGGCCATTGATTACCATAAGCTGCAATAGCATAATAAAATTTGTTGATAATTTCATCAAGCAAAAAATTGTTGGCAATAATATAATTTGAATTATCCAATATATTTTTTATATTATAAATTTTTTGAGGTTTCTTGAAAATTTCATCATAATTAATTTTTAAATGATTGAAAGATTGTACAGTTTGAGTGTAAATATTCAACTTGTTTGAATCTTTATTTGAAATAGTTAATGTTATCTCCATATTTTCTTCATTGTGAAACCAACCTTTAAAAAAATTTAAAAAATTTGCACTTTTTTTTAAATTTGTTTCATAATTTTTTAATTTTTTATTTGCTGCATTATAATCTAATAATTTTTTATAATGTTCTCCATCATGTGTTGTAGTATCATAATCTGTAAAATCTGATATTTTTACATATTCAAATTTATAAGAATTTCCTAATAAAAAATTTTCTAAATAAAATTCTGATTTTTTTCTATTACTATCTTCTTTAAAAATTGAATTTAATTTTTTTAAATTCTTCACATCCTCAAAAGTCAAATTTTTTGTCATATTGTAGTGAATTTTTGCAGTATATCGTTCTAAGTATATCATACCTAAAAAAAATTAATTTGACATTGATGACTACCTTTTAACAATTCATTTATAACAAATTTTAAATTAAATAGCAATTCGCTTTTTTGCTGACTTATGAATATATTAAGAATTTTCTGTATAAAGTTGTCATTTTCATTGTTAACATCATCGGTTTCACATTGTTCAATATGATAATCAAAAATTATATAACCAATTTGCTCAATACCATTAAAATCATAAAAACATGTTTTTCCTGCATATGAACTTGCCATTATAGGTACTTTACATTTTTTTTTGTAGATTTTTTAAAAAAACTATTTCTTATTAAAACTTTTCCTATTATTTTGTTTAGTGGAAAAACTTTAGATATAAAATTTATAATTATTTTTTCGAATAAAAAATCATGAAAATTAGATACTTTAAAAGAAAATAAATTATCTACGTTTTTTAGTTTGTCTTTGTAAATAAATTCTAGTTTATCATATTTAATTGAACAAGATATATTTTTAATTTCAACTGTTACTTCCATATTGTTATTCAGGGCATTAACTTTTAATAACAAAAAAATATTTACGATCATTGTAAACATTCGTAGGGAAACTTTTGTAAATTTTAATTTATTTAAATAATTTTAAATATTTTTTTTAAAAAATTACAATTAAAATTTTAATTAAAAAATAACTTTAATAATATTTATAATAATGTTTTAATAAAATGAATTAAATAATTTTTTTAAATTACACATTTTATTTATGTTTTTTCTGTTTGAATGTATTAAATGTTAAAATTATTTTTTTTAAAAATTCGGTTAAAAATTATTTTAAAAAATATCATATATAAATAAATAATTTTAAAATAGAAACAAATTTTTTTTTTCATAATATTTTTATCAAATTATAAAGAATTACATTAAAAAAAAGAAATTAGCAATTTTATAAGATGTACTAGATTTGGTGTTTAAATTATCTAAACAAAAATATGAAGATAATAATGATACTAGTGTTTTATTATAAATAATGTATATTTAAAATAAAAGAATTATAATAAATAATTTTTTCTAACTATTTAATTCAAATTCATATTAAATTTTAAACTTCTTACAATTTAATAATTAGTACTTAGTGTTTCATTTTTATTATTATTAAAATTATATCGATTAACCCTTATGAAATTGAAAACATCACCATCAATATATTTTCTAGACTCAATAACACCAGAGCAAGAATATTTTCTGATAAATGAATCTATTAATAAACTTAAAGATAAAATAAATACTGCTAATGGAAAGTTGCTTTTATTTTCAGATTTTAAATTATTAAAAAAAACAATATAGAATATATTGATTTAAAATATAACAAGAAGAATCAAAATACTTTTTGTATTTTTATGATGCTTATTTCAGCATATCCATTTCAAAATTTTTTAATTGAAATTGATCAAATTGAACGTTTTCCTATTTTACATAATATGAAATCAATTTATAATAAGATACTAACAAAGCAATCTGTTGATATTGAAAAGTTTATAAATTTTGAAGAATGTTATGATTTAAAAGAAGGATATTCTTTAATATTAAAAAATATTCATCAAGAATTATGTAAATATTATTATTTTGATGAAAATACTTGGACATCACATAAAAAGGGAAAGCATTGAAATATATCTTTAATGAATATTCACCGATTGTAGAAATTTTTCATGGTAAAATTTTAGAAAATTTTGCCGGATTAAATTTAGGATTTTTTGATTTTATTAATATTGAAAATAATCCTAAAGTAATTCTTTCAAATAAAAAAGGTACAAAACTTCCATATGTTATTCTAGTTAAAATTTCTGAATTTTTATTAATTGAAAATTATATAGCATCTTCTATTATAGTTGAGGAAGATAATGTCTTTAATATCATCATAAATAGTAATAATACATGGTATAAATATCATATTGACAGATTTGAAATAGTACAAGATGTTGAAAACATGAAAAATATAAGATATATAATTTTTTCTAAAGAAAACTAATTTTATTAAATTTATTTAAAAATATTTTTATTTATTACGAGTTTATAGTTTTGAATATATTAAATACTTTAAAGGAAATTTTTTGTTTTGTGTTTTAGAAATTTTTAAATTAAAAATAATTAAAATTTTTAAAGCTAATTAAATAAGATAAGATATAGTAAATTAAAAGTTTTTAGATATTTAAAAATAAACTATTCAACAGTAAATGTTTTAAGTAATTTTTTATTTTTTCATATAAAACTATAATAGATATAATATTAAAAAGATAATAATTTTGTTTTTATTAAAAAAGTTTTAAAATAATGTATATTATATATTTCATTTTTTATATGTAAATTATAAATTTATTTAATAGATTATCTTACAATAATAATTGTTTAAAGATGTGTTTTCAAAATTTTGAATTTAAATTTGTAGATTTTTTTAAAATAATATATTATATAAGAAAATATTATAAATTGTTTTAAAATAAAATTATGTATATTGTTTAACAAATCAATAAACATTTAATTCTTTATTAAAATTTAGTTTATTTACTAATGTTATACATAAGAAATATATATTACAATATAAAAAATTATTGTAATTTAATATTTAAATTACAGCCTATTAAATTCATTTAAAATGATATTTTACAAAAAAATTGATTTTTTAGTGATCTTTAAATTTTTTATGATAAATAAGTGAAATAAAATAAAAATTTAGTATTTAGAAAGTATTAACTGTTGCAAATTAAATTCTTTTTAAATCATTTGATTTTTTAGTTTAGTTTTTATTTAAAAAATTCAAAATAACGATTTTCTTTATTTTGATAAATGTTATTGTTAGTTTAAAATATTTAAATTTATAATAAAATAAATTACTCTTCATAATAAGTAATTATAAAAATGACTAACTTATTACAAAAATTAATTTTAATTTTTATTATTATTATAAAATTACAAGACATTATAAATTTATAAACTTTTGCTTATATTAAAATAAAAAAACAAATTTTATTTTTAAATTTTTTTTACTTAATTTTGTTTATAAAATCTAATTTGATAATCCTTGCCCATGGAAAAAAATAGACATAAAAATAATTTTCGACACTCAGAAATTTTAATTTATCTTTTCATCGCAATGTTCACAACTCCAATTATAGTATATCTTATTTCATTGTATTTTACATCTATATATAAATTTGTACCATACATATCATTAGGATTTGTATTAATATTTAAAGCTGGTTTTTTGTATATTTGTTATTGCAATGTTAAAAAATCTAAGAAACATAAAAAACATAAGAAAATAAATTGATTTATTTTATTTTTGGTTATTATAGTTTAAATAGAAATATAGTTTTTACGAAAAATGTTTTGTTTATATTTTATTTTGTTGAACAAAACATTAATTTCATTAAGAAAAAACCAAAA
>KE647159.1:0-13708 GCA_000447185.1 Vairimorpha apis BRL 01 | reverse complement strand
ATTTAAGTTATAAATTTATTGTTTTTAGTTTTTAAAAAATATAATCCTTAAAAATAAATTTTTTTTATACGATGAATCATAAAAATTATGTATATTTTTGTACATCACATGTATTTTTAATTATTTTATACTTAAATTATGGTGTAAAATTATAATTTTCGTTTTTTTTACAATAAATTTTATATTATTAAATATTTTTTAGTATTAAGCAGTGATAATAATGATTTATATTTAGGATTAAAATATTCTTTAAAACATTTATTATTTATTTTAAGTTTTAATCATTTCAAATTTGTTCTTGTTAGTAAAAAATTTATTTACTTAATATTAAATAACAATTTATTAATACATATAAATTATTTTTCTTGTTTATAAATATATTCTGTTAAAATATGTATGTAAAAAAATTAAAAAAAAATTTTAAGATTTTTAATCATTTTATTTTCCATATTTTACATTATAATTCTATTTTATGTATTTATTTTTATTACAAAATTATTAAATATTTAATGTAGATATATTTAAAATTAAGTAACATTTATTGTAATATTTTTTAAAAAGAAAAACTAAATTTTGCAATATTAATTATTTTGGTTATTTAAATATAAAATATAAATATTAATTATATATATTTAAATCTAAAATAAAATTTTGTTTATAAAAAATAAATAAATTTAAAACATTATTTAAATGTTTTACAATAAATAGTGTAATTATTTAAAAAAATTTTATGTTAATCATTAAAACATAGTTAAATATGAAAATTTAAATAATTAATTAAATAAAACAAAATTTACAAATTTTTGTGTATTATACTTTAATATTATGTTTTATTTTAAAAAAATATTAATTTTAGATATTTTAAATTTAATAGGTTACACAATAAAATTATAATTAGAAAATTGTTTTATAATTTTTTATTTTTGAATATATTAATATAATGAACCATCACAGTTTGAACTTTTATAAAAATAAATAAAAATAATATTATCATTTAATAAAGAAAATCTAAAAACTATTTTTAAATAATATCAAAAAATAATATTAAATTTAATAAAACTAGATTAAAACATTTCTAAAATTGATATTTTCTTTTTTAATCAATTTTATATTTTCTAAACATATAAATGTTTTTTAGCAATTTCGATCAATTTTAAATATAAGACGTGTTCATTATCATTAAGAAATTCTATATCTTGATATTTAATATTTAATTTTATACCAACCCGTACAACAATAGCGTTTTCTTTATTGATATTAAAATCAATTTGTTTTGTTTTTTTTTGGAAATTTTTATCAATATGTATAAAAACACAAGATTTAATTTTTTTTAAAATATCTTCTTTAAGAGCATTATATTTATCCTGAAAAAATAAAAACTATATTCTTTAATTATTTTATTGTTAAATCTTAAATTTACTATATCATAACATTTAATTTTTTTATTTGGTATATATACTATTTTAGAATTTACTTCGAATGTACTATACAACATACCCAGTTCTTTTACTGTATATATATTATCATTTATTAATAATTTGTCTTGAACATCAAATAATCTCACTAAAAAAATATAATTTAAAGACTGAAACAAATCCTGTAAAATATTTCCAAAAATAAAACTTAATGACAGTATTGATTTAAGATAACTAAAGATATCAAAAGCACTTGGACTCTTATTTTCTATAATTTGGTACATTAATATTCCTAAAGGACAAAATAGTACTGTAATTATAATATTTAACTTATACAACAATTTATCTTTATTTATTAAAGAAGAAATTAAATCATTGCGCTGTTTAATTATTTTATTGTACATATAAATAAATTCATTTTTTGTTATTTTATCATCCTTATCAACATTAAAAACTTTAAAAAATATTTCTTTCTCATCTGGTTTCAATCTGTATAAATCTTTTTTGGTTATAATATTTTTAAAACCAATAGAATTAAAAACTTGATTAGCATTATATATATTATTTTTGTTTCCAATCATATTATTCAATATTCTTAATACTTTGTAATTTATATCATTTTCATTTAATCTTATTTCATAATTGTTAAAATGCATTTTAAAATTTAAAATTTCAATTATTAAATTTTTAATTGAATATAAAGTTAAAAAAATAGAAATTATTCCTAAATTATTACTTATATTATATAAAACAAAATTTATAGTTTTTGAAATTTCAAACAATTTTTTTTTCTTAAAAATTTCAAATATAATTGTAACAAAATCTATACTCAAAGTAAATGATATTAAGATTCTTTTTTTATGTATTATACTTGTTAAATAGTGTTTGTATAAACTTATAATACTACAAATTATAGCGAAGCAAGCAAAAGTTATAAAAATTATCATAATTAGAAAAAAGAAAATATTAATATTAATATTATCATGTTTTAAATTTATGAATTTTTTGCAAAAATAAAAATTAAACGGAAGTAAAATAAACACTAACGTTGCTAAAAGTCCAAAGATATTATAAAATTTTTGTTTTGTTATTTGATTTACATCTTTTATTTCATTATCACGTTTTTGTTTAATTATTATACTTTCTTTTAAAACCATGCACAAATTTTTTCTTAATTTATAAATATTACTCCTTATTAAATTCACCAATAAGTTTTTTTATATAAAAAATTAAATTATATTATTTTTAAAAACAATATTAAAAATATAAAAATAAATTTTTAATATCTTATAATTTAAAATTTTTATAATTACAACTAATAAAAACAGTATTTTTTTGGTTGCTTTTCTATACTTTTTGTTTAAAATGATAAAAAAAATGATTATTTTTTTTCTAATAAGTAACATAAAATATTTAAATAATAAGGTAAATAATCTAATTATTTTTATTTGTGAATATTTAAAAATTAAAAAAGTTACATTTTAAAGTATTATTTATTTTAATGAAATTTTACAAAATTTAGTTTAATGATATTAAACAGTAATAGTAAACAAAACCAATTGAATCTGTTATAATATAGCAATCTTATATAAAATAATTAAAAATTTAAATTTCTATGTAAACAGGATCACCTATATCCACATTTTCTTGATGCAAATTTTCATTTTTATCATCTTCTTTTTCTAAAGAATCAATATAATCTTTTAAAGTACTATCATCTTCCTTCATCTTAATTATATTTAATAACAGTTTTTTTAATTTTTCATTTTGATCACCATCATCTTCAAAGTTAACTGTCATTGTAACATTTTTATCTTTTTTGGGTTGCTCTTTTTCGTATTTATATATTGTTTTGACTAAAGTAGTAACAATTTTTTCTTTATTTCTATTAGTACATGTATCAGTTATTGAAGATGTCAATATTGAGTTATTCGCAGAAGTAATATTAGTTTTACTTGAAGAAGAGTCTATAAATACTGTAGTATTAATACTGGAAGATGAAGATGTTGAGTTTGAATTTGTAGTAGAATTAACAGAAGAATCTGCGTGTTTGCTTGTAGACGAAGATAAAGGTGTATTTGAAGATTCTTTTAAAATAACACTTGTAGAAATGTTATTATAAGTTTTAGAAGACATTGATATTGATGATGAAGTAATGTTACTAGATGATATACTTGTAGAAGATCTTAATGAAGTGCTGGTAGATTGTTTATTTGATGACTTGGAAAAAATTATACTTGTGGTTGAACTTAAAGAATTGTTTGAGCTAGTTTTTGAATTTGAATTCATTGTGGTATTAATAGAAGAGCTATTTATACTATTAAAAGTAGTATTAGTCATAGAACTTATAGATGAACAATTTGAAGATAAATAGGTAGTATATATTGATTTTGTAATAAACGAAGTGGTAGTAATATAATTTATGGTTACAATGGTATTTAAAGATGTAGTTTTTGAATTTTTTTGATTTGAACTTAAGGTATTAGGATTAACAGAAATGGATAACGACAAATCAGAGTTTTTCCCAATATTTTCTAATATTTTGTTTAGTGCAAATAAATTATTTGGTAAAAACATATAAGGTTGTAAATAGCTAGCAATATCTTCGTTAACAGGTAGAGATTTATTCATGTGTGAACTTGAAATTTCATATTTTTGTTTATTTATACTTTTAGTGGTTGATAAACTATTAGGATCATTAGACTTTTCAGTTTTTTGAGAAACTGAAATTGATGAACTTCTTATTGATGACTTTGTAAAATTAAAATTTGTTTTAGAAATTGTCTTTGATTTTGTATTATTTTCTTTTATAGATAAAGTTGAATCAGTTATTTTTTTAGATTCGAAATCATTATTTTTTGATTTGTTGTCTATAGCAACATATTGTTTATAAGATCCTTTATATAAAAGTTTTAAATTTTTAGGTAATTTTTTTCTATATCAGAAATATCCTCATTTTCTTTAATAAGAAAAACCATCTTCTCATACATTCTATTTTCGTTATAATTGTTCTTTATATTGTTATCGTCTTTTTTAATATTTGAAGAAGAATTTGAATTTTTGCTATTTTTATTTTTCTTATTTCCACCTCCTCCTTTATCATCATCGTCAGATCCTAATTTTTTGTCAATTTTGTATTTATCTTGAAAAAAATTTTCATTATTTAAAAACCACTTATAATTATACTCACTTCCATCCCATTTTACATATCCTTTTCCAAAGACCTGAACCCAATATCTATTTTTATCTTTACCTTTGCAAGTTGCAATGCCGGTAAAACTATAATCTCCTAAAATATTTTTTTTATGAAGATCAGATTGAATCCACACTTTAAAAACTTCTTTAAAATCTGTATTCTGTTGTTTAGCAATATTTTCCCCTATATTTATACCTTTAAAATTAAAAAATCAAGTCTTTTTCTTAATGTTTTACGATTTTCTATTGAATTTTCATGTGTCATTTTCATTTCCTTGCACATAAAATTAGCTTGAAATTCACTTGCTAATCTTAATGGTTCAATAATTTTTAATTCTTTTTATTGTGCATCCTTCTATATAAATTTGTTAATTTCAGCATATTTGACGTGAGACCACAAAACACATAACATATAAAGAAAAAAACATTTTTGATTATTTTCTTTACAATTATATTTGTTACAAATGTGAAACAATTAAAAAAAATGTTACCAGGGCATGAAACCCAAAGCTTAAAAAAGTTGAGAGAGAAACTGGTAGTTAAGGGTTAACAATAAATTTATTTTTAAATGAAAATTAATAAAATACTTTTTATATTTAAGTTTTTTAAAATTCTAATTTTTAAGTTAATTTTTTATTTGATACAACTTTCATAACATTATTAAGATATAAAATTAATTTAAAATTGAATGTATTTATTTCAGTTATATTTTTTAAAATATAAGTTAACTAAAAAAATATATTAATGTTTTTTGAACTTTAATAATAAAATGATAAAAAAATATTATTTTATTACAAAATTTAATATATTGATACTAAAAAAATATTTTATGTCGATTAAAACTCTAAATATAATACATTTATTTTATAAACAAAACTATTTTTATATGTTTTTGATTTTGATAAAGTCTTATGCACTAATATTTTATAAAAATATTTTTTAATTACATTCTATAAGTTTAAAATTTTCTTGTAAATTTTTTTATTTTAAAAGTACAATTGTTTAATTTTAAAAAAAATCTAAATTTCTAAATATTTTTTAGTATTTTAATGATTTAAATTTAAAATCGAATAAAAATAAAGTATTGTATAAGAATTTTAAATTTGAAATAATATTTTTTATTTGTAAATATATTTATAATATAAAACACTAAAGCTTAAAATATAAAGCTTATGTATATAAAATATTTGTTTAAATCTTTAAGAATTACAATTTAATTATTGTATTTTTATGAATTGGAATTTAAATCATAACATTGTATTTTATAATATAAAAAATATAATTATATTTATTATAATTTTTTTAAAATAGATTTAAAAAATTTTACCTTTAATTAAATTAATATAAAATAAAATTAAAATTATTCTTAAATTATTTAAAATATCAAATTTAAAAACAATAATTTAAAACCTTAAATGCTTTTATTTTTAAACTTAATAATTATTAATACTTCAAATGAAACTTCAGATTCATTATCAGAAATACCAAGATTTCGTAATGATAGTATTAATTGCTACGGAAATTCATTATTTCAATGTCTAAATAATATAAAAAGATTAAATTATTTTTTAAAAACTAATTTTAGATTTCCAGTTTATAAAGAATTGTCTGATATGTTTCAAAAGATGAAAAAATTTGACTATAATGTATATTTTTTAAAAAATCATAATACTAAAGATATTGAATACGATAAAAAAAGTAAAGAACCATATACTACGAATTTTTATGAAAATTTTTTATTTAAAAATAATTCAATTGATAGTGTTTTAGATTTTTCAAATCATTACAATTTTTTAATTAATTTTATAAACATTAAAGGATTAAATACTGGAGAAGAAAATGATCCAATAGAATTTTTAGAATTTTTATTACAAAAATGTTATACTCATGATTTTTACAATGAGACTTCATTTTACGATGATTTTAAAATTGAATTTGATGGACATTTAATGAATATTTTAAATTTTCCAATATCAAATATTCAAAATGAATTAAATGAATTTTTTCAATATAAACCAATCAGATATTTTCCTAAAATAGCAGTAATTCGTTTTTTTTATCAACCAGGTAATGAAAATAAATCATGTTTGATTTTGAAAAGCATTTACATAAAGAATCAAAAATATTCTCTTAATTCTTTAATAATTAATCAACGTGGTTTTTATGGACATTTTTATGCTATTCTAAATGTTAATGGTGTGTATTTTAAGGCTGATAATGAATTTGTCGAAAAAATAGACTTTTTAGATGAACGAAAAGGAGTTTATGCTTTATTTTATGAAATGGAATAATAAAAAGTTATTTATTTTTTATATATTTCAAATTGCACAAAAAAAAATTTATCTTAAATAATTTTTTTTATTAAAAATCTAACATTTTGCAAAATTTTACTAAAATTCTTATCAATAAAAAATATTTGAAAAAACAATATTTTTTCTAATAAATGTATTTTGCTTTTAGTATAAATTTCTGATTCATTTATAAAAAAGATTTTTTTAAAAAATTTATTTTTTGTTAAATTTTACATTTATTTAATTAAATTCAAAATAAAGAACACTAAATTTGTTTATTGATGTTTAAATAAATATTAATATAAATTTGTAAAAAAATTTTTGTTGTCATATATCAATAACAGATTCTTAACAAATATTTTAATGTATCATTAATCATTATAAATAAAAATAATAATGAATACATACGTTTCCAAAAATTTCATAAAATTATACAATTAAGAATATTTTACAATTTAAAAATTAATCAAATATCAAAAACAATTAATTTATTATATTATTAAAATGATAAGTTGGTTAAACCCAATAAAATGCAATTGAAAGTATTGATTTTACTTTGTTTTCGTTTTTTTATTTGTTCAGAAACAATTGATATAGCAAAATTATACAGTGATTCTTATCATTGTTATGCTAATTCATTAATGCAATGCTTAAAAAATACAAATGAACTTTATTTTTTACAAGTTTATAATTTTCGTTCTTCTATTTGTCATGAATTATCTGTTATATTTAAAGATATGCAAAATTATAATTATATGTGTTATCATTATTTATTACAAGAAAAAATTAGAAATTACAAAATTCAAAAAGAAGGATTTAGATTAATGAATGAACATGAAAAAAAGTAAATTCCTACCATTTAAAAAATCAAACTCAAAATAAAAATCAAAAAAGTTTTGTTTTTTGTTTGGATTTAAGATCATCCTATAATAAACTAATTGATATTATAAATCATAAAGGATTAAACAGTCAGCAAGCAAACGATCCTATAGAATTTTTAGAGTTATTACTAGTTAAATGTAAAAATTCATTTTATATAGAAGATCAAGATTTACATAGAAAATTTCTTTGTATTCTTAATGGATCTTATTTTTTTCATTCGGTTTTAATATGGTAGATATTCAATATGAACTTTTAAAATCATTAAAAAATGTTACAATCACTCGATTCCCAAATATTGCTATCTTTGTCAACAACAACATTTTGTTAAATTTTAATGAAAAATATTATTACATTTTTAAAATTCTATATATGAAGGATGTAAAGTATAAATTAAAATCATTCTTAGTAAACAAATATGGACATAATGGACATTTTTTTTCTGTTTTATATAAACACGGTAGATTTATAAAAGTAGATAATGATAAAATTATAAATTTACCAAATGTTGGATCTTTTAAAGGAGTTTATGCGTTCTTTTATGAAAAAGAAAGGAATTACTATTAGTTTCATAATGATGTAATGTTTCTTAATTTTTATATTAATGATTAAAAATACAATAAAAAGGTTTCTTTTAATAGTATTCCTAAAAAATTTTTGTTTATACTTAAATTTTTCTATTTATTTTTAAAACATTTAATATTTTATGTTGCTAAATTTTAAATTTTTATTATTACTATTTTTTTTCATATTTAAAAATTTAAAATAGTTTAAGTATTAAAAGTATATAAAATGTTTTTTTAATTTTAAATGGTTTAAGTAATTTTATAAATTATAATAAAATTAAAAAATAATTTTTTCCATGTATCTTTAATAAAACTTAAAAAGTAAATTACAATCTACAACAAAAATAAAACATAATTTAAATAAATTTATTTTATATAAATTAGATCTGTTTTTATATATATTATACATAAATAATTTCTAAAATATTTAATAATTTATAACTATTAAAATCTTGATATAAAAAAACAATATTGTAGGTTTCTATCTAATAATATATTTTCTTTATATATAATTTTTATGACTTAATTTATAACTATGCATTGCATAATATTAAATATAAATATAAAGTAAATAAAAAACTAAAGATAATTTGCTGTATAAAATAATGAATAGAACTTGTTATATAATTAATTTTTAAAATTTTTATTAAAATTAAATTATATTTAATTCATAATGATGTAATAATAGTGTGATTATTTCTCACAACTCAAATTTATTATAACAAAAAATAAATGTTTTTATATTTTTATATATTCTAAAGTAGTACTTTTAATTTAAATTTATCTTTAATAAAAAAATTTTTTTTTCATAAAAGTTTAATGATTTTTTGATTAAAAAGTATTTTTATTATCATTAACAAAATCAAACTTAAAACTTTACATCACATAAATTCAAACATATTTTTGGCATCAATTTATGTTTATATTGATTATTGTTTCTAAAATATATAATATTTACAAATGTTGGTAGAATAATCAATGTTAAAAAAAATATATATTTTATTAATTATTTTGTTACTTTAAATATTTTTTTAACTAAATTCTTAATAAATTATTACAAAATAAAAAATATTTTTTCTTATTTAATTATCTAAAAATATCCCCTTTATGTAACTTTAATAAATTAAATTTGCAACTGATCTAAAAATGCCAATAATCTCAAATTTCTAACAAATAATTGTTTAATCTTATTTTAAATGGTATCCACATTTATAAAAACTTTCCATTTTCGATACTATGATGAAAAATGACAAAGGAATAAACATTTCTGCTGAGATTTCTAGTTTAATGAATGATAGTATCGGTGAATATTACAACACAGGAGAAGTTGATAACAATGAATACAAAGAAGACAATTATTTATGTTTTTATAAAATAGTTAGATTATTAGGTACAGGAAGTAGTTCTAAAGTTGTTTTAGGTGTAAATACAATTAATAACGAACAAGTTGCAATAAAAATTATTAAAAGAAAAAAAACCATATATTCGATAAAAGCGATTATAGAATATTTAGAGAAGTTTTAATTACTACTTTAATTAATCATCCGTATATTGTAAGATTAAAAGATTTTATGTTTAATGATCAAAACTATTTTTTAATTTTTGAATATGTAGCAGGAAAACAATTATATGATGTAATTGTTAATGATGGTTATCTTAATGAAAGTATTGCTCGCAGATATTTTAGGCAAATTTTAAGTGCTATTGATTTTATACACAGAAACAGTATAGTACATAGAGATTTAAAAATAGAAAATATTTTATTAGATGAATTTGATAATATTAAAATAATAGATTTTGGTTTATCGAATTTTTATGATAATAAATCTACACTGAATACATTTTGTGGATCTTTATATTTTGCAGCACCTGAACTTTTATTGGGACAAAGATATTCAGGTCCAGAAATTGATGTTTGGAGTTTAGGAGTAATTTTATTTGTGTTATTAAATGGAACGGTTCCATTCGACGATAAAGATGTAGAAAAATTACAAGAAAAAATTCAATTAGGAAAATTTTCATTTTCAATGAATTTTTCATCAAGTGCAAAAGAACTTATTTTAAAATGTTGCACGTTGACCCTAAACATAGACATACATTAGAAGAAATTTTATTCAGTGATTGGGTCAACATGGAGCATGACATTCCTGTAAATAATTATTTTATTCCTCAATATCCAATAGATCGAATTAATAGCAGTATAATTAAAAATTTATCTATTATTTTAAAATTTCAATTTAAAAATATGGAAAGAGAAATTTTTAGATTTTTTGATGTATGTCTAAAGGATAATAAATTATTACAATTAGAATACTGGACAAATAGACCTATAATATCGTTATATTTTATGATGTTAGAATATTTTGGAGATGAAAATTGCAATGATTCATTAAATGATATTAGAATAGAGATGGAGGAAGATTCATTAGTTAGTGATATAATATTTTCAGATGATAAAATATCTTATCTAAAAATTTACATTATTTTGTTGCATCAATCATTCAAAAAGATACAAGGAGCCCATGTTCAAAATTTTTTAAACAAAAGGTGTTTAAAGATGTTTCAACAAAAGAACCAAAACTTTTTAACAATCCAAAAATTAAAAATACATACTTAAAAGGTATTTTTAGAGGCATTAAACTTAAAAATATTGGTTCACATAATGCATTGAAAAAAATTTTAATCGATATTTTTAAAAAAAATAGATTGAATGTAAAAACAGATGAAAAGTATTTTATTTGCGATGTTTCATACAATGAAAGCACATTTGTGTCTTTTAAAGTTAGTTTATATTTTAATGTAATATTAGGCGAATATTATGTAAATTTAACACACGTTAGTGGTGAAAGAAAAGAATTTAGAAGATATTATGATATTATGTATAATGATATTAAAGAATTAAAAGTATTGTGATAGTAGTTTATTTTAAGATAAATTAATTTTTCATTTTATTTAAAAATCTAAATAATTTATTACATTTAAATAAAATATTGTTTTATCATATTTGTTTTTTTTTATACATTATAATTGGAAATTTTTCATAAAATTCATCATTGTCTATATCAAGTAAAAAATCACCTTTAAATGTTGTTTTATGATTGTTTAAATCATAAAACTCTTTTTCTGTAGATTCACTAGATACATTTAATTCTAGATCGCTATTTTTTAACAATTCTTTATCGTTTAAGCATGTTAGATATATAAACATATCTGGTAATTGTTGAAATTTTTTATAACTTTGATGAACTCCAGCACCATGATTTATTTTATTATTATTATTATTAATTAATGTTAATTTTGTACAATACAAATGGAAAATTCCAAGAATATCATTGTAAGAATAAAATCTTTCGTTGAAATCTATCGGAATAAAAATATTATTTTCTTGTTTTAAAATTATCCAGGGAAAAGAAGAATCTTTAATATTAATATTGCACATCGAAGGTAAGCAATTATTCTTCTTTAACGAATATTCAATTATTTCATGTGAAAGTTTTTCTTTTTTTATTATTATTTCTTCATCTATATTTGTTATATGTGTTTTTAGTTTTTCAAATACCTTTAAATTGCAATGATCTTTTCTACATAAACGTTTAAAATTTTCTTCATTTGATACATTTTCTTCTTTAAAAATATTTGATAAGTTATCAATTTCTTTAGTATTTTTAGAAGGTTCGATTTTGTTTTTTATTTCTTTAAGTAAATTAAGTTTATTGAAAATGTTTTCTTCAAAGGCATAACATCTATCATTAGTAGTAACAATTTTATTAGATTGTTTTAAAATTTTAGATATTGGTAGTATCCTTATTTCGTTAAGATATTCTTTTGTTTCATAAATTATACTTTTCTCATTTTTTTTATGAAATTTTATAGAATTTTTGTGTGTGTTACAATTAAAAACAAGATTATTGAAAAAATTTTCATCACAATAATTTGTTTTATTATCTAATAAATTATTAATTTCTAATTTTATACTATTTTTTTTGTCTATAAGATATTTGAGAACTTGTTGTTTGGTTTTTGACATTCTGGTATCCTTTAAATTTTCTTTGTTTATTTATTTTTTATTTTATAAAAAATTTGAATATTTTATAGAACCCTCAAAAATTTATACAAATATCAATCGTTCTATTAAATGCATTATATGGTATTATTGCTTTTTAAAATATTTATATAATTCATAATATGTCATAAATCGATCTTTTGTATTTTTTTAAATAATTTCTAGTGTTTAAATTATAATAAATTCTTAAAGTGGATATTTAATTTTTGCACCCTAAATTTGATAAAAAATATTTAAAAATATTATTTAAAATCAGTTATAAAGGTTTAATAATTTAAAAACTTAAAAGTTTTTTCTAAAAATAATTGTTCCTTAAATTTTTGATATCATAAAGATTTTTAAAAACTCAAAGTTTATTTTTACAATAAACCATATTTATTCTCAAATTTATCGCTTGTTATATTAAATCATATAAAAAAGCTACGAAATTTTATTTAAATATATTTAACACTATAAATTATATATCTTGTTTATAAAAATCATCATTTTAATGATTATCAACATAAAAACTTTTAATTAGAATCTTTTAATCTTAACTATTATTTTAAATTAAATTTATATATATAAAATAAATATAATCATTCTACTAATATTCTTTAAGATCATAATATTTTCTATACGTCCTTTATTAAAAAATAAAAAATTAAGGGTAAAACCAAATAATTGAGTAATTCTTATTTTTTTTATTTGCAAAAAAATATTCTTTTTAAAAATCATTAATATAATTTTCTGTATGTAAATAAAATAATAATAATTATTATTTAAATTTAATCTAAAAAATACTTTAATTTATATATGACTTAAAAAAATACAGATGAAAAATCAACATTAGTTAATTAAAAAATTTATATTTTTATTAAACTATGTATTTTATAATTCAAATATTTCTTAATTTTGTATTTATTATTTAAATATAAATTACATTTTTAAAATTATTATGTCTAATTAATATTACTTTTTTTTAAAAAAAGAAAAACATGAAATATTTACATTTACATGATACAGATTAGAAATTATATAAGAAATATATTTTTTATGTTAAAATTTTTTTAATTAAAATTTTTGTAAATAAATTGAAAGTTTATACAATATAACAAAAAAAATATTATTTATATGACAATAATAAAATATACTTTATTTTATATAAATTTTTTAAAAAAATAAGAGAGCGAGAATTTGTATTAATTAAATTTTAAATTAAACATTTATGATTTTTTATTAAATTATAATATAACTTCTATTTTTAAAAAAATATAAGAACAAATATTTTTTAATTCGTGTGCTAAATAATAGATTTTA
>KE647158.1:0-15168 GCA_000447185.1 Vairimorpha apis BRL 01 | reverse complement strand
TTTAATTTAAAATATATAATTTTTTAAGAATTAATATAATAATCTAATTTATTTTTTTATATAAAATAATAGTAATATTATATAAAAAACTTTAAATAATTTTAGTTTTCTTTTTTTAATTTTAAAATTGAAAATAATCAAATCATATAACTAATTTTTTTACATTTTAAACTTAAAAAACCTTGATAATTTTTTTTTTGTGTATAAAATTTAATACAGTGTTTTAGTATGTAAAATAATTTTTTACATGTTTTTAGAAAATGTTTTTCTTTGTATTTTAAACATTAATTATTTTTTCAATTATATACGTTAAGTATAACAAAAAATATTATATATAAAATTTAAATGTTTAAATTTAATTTATTCATTTATTAATATTATAATTTTAAAAAATTTACTTTCAAACATATTACAAAATTTTATATTGTTAAATAATATTTTTATAATTTAATATTAAAATAAATAAATATTTTTTTAATCCTAAAGTATTTAAATTTATACTTTTATTCTAAATCTTATATTTTTTATATAATTACATTTTTAAACTAGAAATTATATATTCATATTTAAATTGAATGAATTTACATTTTGTTTTTAATAATACGATTAAAAATTTTAAAATATCATAAATTTTGAAGTTTTTTGAAAGTTAAAAATTTGTTGAAAGAACTTATTAGCCAAAATTTAAATACGTAAAATATTTTTTTGGACTAATAAAAATATTTCTTAAATAAAATTTATTGATGATATAAAAATGAATTTTCACTAAAAAAATATAAAAAATGTTTATAAGTTATTATATTTAAAAATATTTATATAGTTACGATAAAAATTAATTAAATGATTTAATTATTATTATGTTCTTTAGTTTTTTCAATAAGTGTATCGATATCCAAATGTTTTTCACCACTTAATAAATTTTTACGTATTTTTCCGCTTTTCTTTAATTCATTTTTTTTTATTCCTAAACCCAAACTTTTATTTACTCTCTCTCTTTTATCAAATAAATCACTTTTATTATCTGCTGACATTAACGATTCTTCATCGATTTTTTTAGTTTTATAATTTTTTTTTGCTCTTTCTAGGTCAGATTCAAGCGAACTTTTTTGTAATTTTTTTTTGGACTTTTTTTTTAACTGCTGAACTAGCAGAGGGAATAGTACTTTTTAAATCACCAATATTTTGATTTTCAATTGGGATATCAGATGTTGTTGATAAAGTAGCATTTGGAATATCGTAAATTTTTGTTGTATTTGGATCATTAACATTATCAATATCATTCTTACTTTTATTCTTAGATTTCTGAATTTTTTTTTGAGTATCTTTTTCCATATCTCCAGGACTTCTATCAAGATTGGTTATAGGTATAGAATTTACACCTATTTCATCATTAGTTTTTGTTTTAATCTTATCAATAGGTTTTGTGTTATCGTTTGTACCAGGGTTATCCTCTAATTTTTCTTTTACTCCGAGATCAGAAAATATTTTATTTTTTTCGTTATTATTAGTTGCTTCTACATCCCCAAAACTGTATTTCGTTTTTTCTTCAGGATTTCTAGGTTCTTCAGATTTACTAAATATTGATCTTGGTTTTATCCAATCAAACAAATTTTGTGCACTAAATTTCTTACCACTATAAAGTTTCTCCACTTTAGTATCATTTTTCTCATTATCGACTAAAGCAGGTTCAGCTGGTTCTTCGCTATTAATGACATCTGCTGGTGTTTCACCAGATTTTAAAAAACATATATGCAAAATATATCGCTGCTATAATTAGAATAGTTAAAAATATTGAGCCTAACATTATTTATTATGAATTAAAATTTATTTATATTCATGTTTTAAATTTAAAACATTTTATTTCATGAAACATGTTTTAAATTTTAATACAATTTTTTTTTAAAATATTTCTAAAGTTCTTTGCATTTAACATATTAAAATATAGTATTTTGAAACTTTTACAAATGTAAAATTGATTTGTTTTAAGTTATTGTGTTTATTAATTAAAAACTAGTCTAAAAAAATTTGTAAATTTTAATAAACAAAAAGTTTCAAATTATTTTATTCTTTATTTGATTGATAAATTTTTCATATTTATATAACATGTATTTAAATTTTATAATTTTTTTAGTTTAAAATTTAGAATTTTAAAACATTTATATTTCATTTTAACTTCTAATTAATAACTTATTGTTTAAACCCTTAAAATGAATTCAAGAAACTTTTATTCTTCTAATAAATCTACCTCACAAACATTCCCTAAAGCTTCTGAACAACAAACAAAACCAAGGTTAAAAGCACCTGACTTAAGTACAGAGTTATTTAAAGATCAAAAAATATTTTATCAATATGATACTTCTAATTGTCCACCACCTTTTTCAACGACTAATTGTTTTGTACATGAAGTTAATAATACTGATCCTAATTTGTTGCGCAGTACTATGTATGTATTACCGAATAACACCAACACATTTGAATCATTATATATTCCATTTGGTGTATCAATAACACCTTTTAATTTTAAATCGGATTGTCAGAGATCTTTTTGTCGTACAAAAGGACTAATATGTGATCAATGTCGTGGATATGCTAATAGAAAAAGTATTGTATCTTCTGATTATTGGATTTGCAATTTTTGTTTATTTAAAAATAAGTTGTCAACAGATTTTGAAGTTAAATATCCAACTTTAGAATTAACAAGTGAAATTCCAAATTCAAATTATAATAGAAAATTAATAGATAGTAATTATTTTTATATGAAATTGTTTAAAATGCCAGTTTTTGTATTTATTTTAGATATTACAACCGATCTTGTTGAACAATATGTCAATAATATAATTCACATTTTAGAAGATGAAACTTTTAAACATTTATATAAAAAAGTTGCGGTTATGATTATTTCAAATTCTTGTAGTGTTTTGAAACAATACGGTGATGAAGTTATAGAATGTACTCTTCAGATAGAACCATATTTGTCACCAGATATATTTTTTAATACTGAAAATATCAATATTTTAAAAAATTTTTAATAAATATAGAACATGCAGAGCCACATAGAAATCATGTAAAACTAGAATCATCACTTCTTAAAATAGTAAATTTTGCGATAGGCTCAAAAGTCGCAATATTTTCAAATACGATTTTTGATATTAAAGAAATTGATAATTTTATAGAAGCATCTTCTTCGATATATATCTTTACTACAAAACAAATAGATTCTTCTTTACCTTTATTAACAAATGGTAAAATTTATTATTATGCTTATCCTGATTTTTATAAGTCAAAAAGTGATCTTATTAATATTTGCACATCTGAAACTGCTTTTGATGTTCAAATTGAAGTAAAAACATCTAATGGAATTTCAAAAAAATCGGTATATGCAAACACTAAAATAAGCAATTTAACAAATGTAAATTTATCAAGTATGGACAGTTGTAGCACGATTACTTACACGTTTAACATTGATGAATTAATTTCAGAAAAATATGGATATATTCAATTTATTGTAAATTATTTTTCTCACGATGGTTTATTCAAAACAAGAATATTAAATCAAGAATTTAAAATAACTAAAGATATTGCCGAAGTTTATAATGGAATATCTTTTGATTCTCTTTTTAGTTGTTTTTGTAAATATATTTCTGAAAACATTGAAAATATAAAAAATGTTGAAACCATTATTTGTAAATTTCTTAAATACTATAGAAAATCTTGTTGTAAAGATGTTTCATCTACTCAGTTCGTTCTACCAGAATCTACTAAATTATTACCTGTTTTATACCAATCACTTATAAAAATAAAATTTTTACCATTTCATCAAATGAATTAAATATTAAACAAATAGTAAATTTTACGGTTGAACAAAATCTTAGATTTTTTTACCCAAGATTATTTACTTTAACTGATTATTATTGTGAACAAGATATAAGTAAAATAAAATATTTAAAATTAAGTTTTGATATTATTGAATCAACTGAAGTTTATATATTAGAAAATAGTCTTAAAATATATTTATACATAGGAAAAGATGTAGATCCAAATTTAAAACATGCATTATTTAACAACGAGGATGAAAAAAAAGTGATAATGAAAATTGTAGAAGATATAAATGGCTGTTATGGATATGAATTACCTGTTGTAGTTGTAGAAGAGGGAAAAAAAGGAAATGAAATTGAATTTTTTGGATTTATGGTTGAAGACAGTTTAAATGGAGTTTGTAGTTATTATGATTATGTTTGTGAGTTGCATTTTAAAGTGCAGAAAATTTAATATTAAATTTTTTAAGCATTTTTTAGCTATGATTTGTTATAATGTTTATATTAAATTTTAACCATGCTAATTTATGAAAAAAATATTATTTATATATTTTTATTTTTAATTATAATTAACTAAAAAAATAAAATTTTTATAGTAAAATTTCATAAAAATTTTCACACTTATCATCTTATGTAAAATTTAAAATAAATTTTCATATTCACATTCACAATAATTTTAATTTTTACAAAAAACAATTTTTTAGGTTTTTTTATTTTAAAGTTTTTATGTAATAAAAGTATAAAAACATAATTTTTTTGCAAATTCAATTTTTATGTATATTAATATAAAAATATAAAATAATATAAATGGTTAATTTTTAATTTTAAAAAATAAATAAAATTAAACAATATTTAAATATAAAAAAAATATGTTTACGTCTTTAAATACTTAATAAAATAGAAAGTTTTATAAAATTTAATTTTTATGTACTAAATAATTAAATACAAAATAATATTACATAAATGTCCGACCCTTTCGATATTTTAAATTTAATTAACAGCAAAAAAGATTCAAATGAAAATTATTATAATTTATTAACTGATTTTTATCAGTCTTGTACCACTTCTGATATATCAATAAAAGTACAAGTTTACTACATTTTAGCTAATGAATATTTACATTTTGATGAGCCAAATATTTCTTAATAATATTTTATGAAAGTATTTGAAAATAAACAACATATATTTAATTCAATTTATGAAAGTACAATCTTAAATATTTTAATATTAACTTATAAATCTCCAAAATTAGTATCAGATATATTATATCATTTATTTATATTGAAACAAATATACACAATTAATATAACATACACTACAAACAAAGATTTATCAAAATTTTATAAATCAATTATTGAAACGCAACGTACATTAAATTTTCAACCTTTTTTTCACTACATCCAAGAACATGATTTAACATGTGCTTCGTATTTTGTAGATAATACAAATATAAAATTATTTATAGATAAATTAATTACAACAAAAACTTATAATAATGAAATTAAAATTCAACTAGTAGATTTATTTTTTCGAAAAAATTTAAATAACATTTATATTTTAATTTATTTATATTTACATGACAAAACTGAACAACAATTATATAAGACAAAATTATTAACAATTCCAAATTATCAAACAAAAGTTGATAGGTTTATTAATAAGCATCAACTTAACAATTTAAAAGAATTAAATGATAATTTAGAAGTAACAGAAGAATCATTATACTATCTATACATCACAAAACAATATAGAAAAATTGTTAATATAATAGAACCACCTCAATCTTCTTTATCACTTCATATTCTTTATTTTTCATATTTTAAAGTAAAACAATATAAAAAGAGTATGGAAATTTATGAACGTATAAATTGTACTTATTTTACTCCAGACGAAATTGAATTTTTAATTCATTTTAATAGAATAAATTCGATTTTAAATAAATTAAACAGTATTAGTAATTATTCTAATTATTTATTACGTGATAACAATCAAAAAGAAGTTGGAAATAAAAATAATGAAATTGTTCCAAAAAAAAAAATTCTTTAACTAATACTGAAAAAATTAACTCAAATGAAAAAAATATTTGTACTCTTGATTCACTAAATAATGACAATAAGTTTAATTTTAAAAACTATAATAAGTCGAAACATGACATTACTGTAAGTGATTATATAAAATGCTTAAATGTTTTATATAATAAAGATAAACTTGAAATTATTAAAGAATCTATTTTACAGAACATACTTTTATATAGAGATATCAAAATATTTAAAATCTTCGTTTCATATTTATTGTTGTTTAATATAAATTTAAATCCGCATATTTTAAATTATTTGAATTATATAGATATAATTTCTATTTCTAATATAGATAAAGAATGGTTATATAAAATTATGTATAATAATATAATAGATTATATTGATGATATGAATAATATTGAATATATAAATTATATGGAAAAATTACATATTTTAGATGCTGAATTATTATATCTTATATTAATAGTGCATAAAGAGTTAGATTTAGACATTACTATGTATTTTAATAATTATAAAGATATGAACATTCATGATATAAATATTTTAATTTTATTTTATGAATATTTTTATAAAAATAATAAATTATTAGAAAAAGAATGTCTCATGTTATTAGACATTTCGATATTACCTGATTCAAATATTTTAACTTTATTACATATTAGCTCAAATAAAAATATAATATTAGAAGGATATAAAAGAAAAATTCTTACAAGTGATATTTTAGAAAAACATACTTTGCTTATGTGTTTAAAAGGAGAATTATATGAATTTTTAAGAAGTATTTTTATTATTAATATTCAAAGTTATTTAAACAACAATATAAGAATTATATTTGAAAAAGAAAAAAGTATTTATGAATTGTATGGTGATTATAAAATTGTAGAATTTTATAATAATTTACTTAATTGATTAAAATTAAATATTGTATTCATAAATTATTGTATTTTTTATAAATAAAATTACAAAATTAATTAAAATTAGTCATTATAATTGAATTTGTAAATTAATAAAGTTTATTTTGTAGATTTAATTGAAAAATATTATATTTTATTCAAAAAATTTATATTTAAACAGTAATCTATTTGTTCTACAAAAATATAAATACAAACATATATTGAAAATTAAATTATAAAATTATAAGTTTCATAAATAATAATAATAATAAAATAAGAAATCATAATGATAAAAATTTTATTTATTTAAATTTTTAAAAATTAAGATACAATAAATAAAAATTTTAATTAAAATACTACATAAAAAATATTTTTATAAATATTTCTTTTTTATGTTTTCAATTTATCAATATGTCATATCAAAAGAATTAAAATATATAATAATATATTTTAACAAAAGTATTAGTTATTAATGACATTTGATGTATTTATTGAAATAAATAGTACAATATAATTAAATTATTAAAATATGAATATTTTGATGCATTAAAATTTGAAAAAAATTATTTATAGATTGTATTTTGTTATTCCATTAATTCATATCTTAAATAATTTTTTGTTTTTAAAAATTCTATAAATATACTACAGATCATTCAAACACCAATCATTTTTGTTTCTCCTTTATTGGTCATATAAAATTTAAAAATATTTTATTTCCCTTAATATGGTAGATCAACAAAATATGACAACAAATATAAAGTCTTTCATGCATTGTGATACACCACCAAAAGAGTTTTTTAATTTAAGAAAAACTTCTATACCAACGACTTGGGAAATGGCACATGAAAGAATAATTTCAAATTTTGTAAAATTTAGAACTTATTATATTGGAATTTCTACAATATTGTTTTTTTGTTTTACTTTAGTAAAACCAGCTTTCATATTATTTATAGGATTAATATGTTTGTGTATATATGGAAATATGTATAATCCAGAAATAGGTGGAATTAAATTTACAAGTAAAATAGTTAACATAAGTACATTAATAATAAGTTGTTTACTTATGGTTACATTTAGAGATGTAATTATAGCAGCAATGGCGTTATTGTCTTTTATTAGTATAGGAATTTTAACACACGCAGTAACTATTGAAGAAGTTGATAAGGTAGAAAGTGGTGTATGATAAATAAAATTACATATAAAGTTTCATTAATTTTATTGATATTTATTTTATTTTTTAGAAAAAAGTATTTTATATACAAAAATTTTCAACTAGAAGTAATTTATTTTTTACTGTTGTCATAAATCTAATAATTTAAAAACGTATTTTTAAATTAAATATAGTCTTTAAAAAAATTTAACTGTTTATTTTTTTAATATTCATTTATAAGAAATTATTTTTTTGTTTTAGCTAATATATTAGAAATTTTTGTAAAAAATGCTAAAATTTTAAAATTTTAACTTTCAAAATGTACCTTATTATTTTATTAATTTGACAATAAATTTAAATTATATTTATTAGAAAATTTAAAACCTTTTTACATCTTAAAGAATAGTAATTTTTTAAATTTATATAAAAAAAATTAATAAACTTAAAAATAATTTTGTAAGAAGTAGTATTATTTTTATATTTTCAAATTATTAGAATATATGTGGTATCCTATGTACCACATTTCTAAACATTTGTTTATATTTAAATGTTTAATTTAAATTTTGATTTATTTTCCCTCCAAAAATTATTAAACAAAATTTGTAAAATGGGGATACGGATAAAATATGAATAAGAGAGAGAGTTTTAGGATGATCAAAAGGGATCACGAAAAGAATAAAAGGTTATTTATTAATAGTTATGTTGAATACTATTTGGCCACAGGACGTAGGCCTAGGGGTTACGACAATATATGAAAAAATATTATCTTATATATTTATATTTAATTTGAATAATATAATGTACTAATTGTATATATGAATGTTAGATGACTAGTTAATTGATAGTTCAATAATGCAAGTAAAAATATAAAAAGTTTTAAAATTTAATATGATTATAATTGACATAAATACAAATATTTAAATAAAAAATAACAATTAAAAACAAAGCTAATATATTTAAAAATGAATATTAATTTAATTGATTGTAAATTATTAAAAATAATTAACAAAATAAGAATAAATTTTTTTATTTAATAACATAAATTATATTTCTAGTAATCATGTATATAATATTTTAATATAAAAAGTCATAAATACATTAAAATTGATATTTTAAGATCAATATTTAAAAAATATTTTTACGGTTATTTTTATAAATATAAAATTTCCATTTAGGTAAATGATTTAAACTTTATTTTAAGATTATTAAGTTGTTGATATGTAATGATATTTTTGCAAATTAATATTTAAATATCGAAATATCAGAGTAAACTAAAAAAACATAAGTGTTGTATAATTTTCAAATATTTTTAATAATTAATACAAATTATAATATAACAAAACAAAATATTAATTTTTTAATCGTTTCATTTTAAAAAATTAAAATACATAGTAATATAAAATAAAAATAATTCTTTAAAAAATATCAAAATCGAATTTTAATTTTATAGTAATTTCAAGTTTTAAAAGTTGTACAACGTGAAGAAATATTTAATTAAAATAATTAATTTGTTGAATATTTTTAAAGCTTTATTTAAAAACATATTATTTTGTTTATGAAATAATTTATGATTATAATATTTTTCCTTATTTAATATAAAATTTAAGGAAAATAAAAAAATTTTAATCCTAAAATTAGTATAAATAATATTTCACACGTGGTAAATTCTGTTTAAAAAATTTAATTTAAAAATTTGAAAAAAAATAAACATTTATTTATATGTTAAATTTATAATATTAAAACATAATAAATGAAAAGATATTTTTTATTAATAATAAAATTATTATATAAAATTATTTTTGCATTTTATCAATAAAAAATTATTTATCATATTAAATTAATTATTTATCAACTATTAAAAATTTAATTAATACAATAAAAACTTTATATCATTTTTTAGTTTTTTTAATAATTATATATTACTAATATATATTATTTTATATGTTTTGTTTATAGTCTAAAACATTAGTAAACAATAACAAAAAAAAACTATAAAATAAAAAAACAATGTAAACAAACATGTCTCCTTCTATTTTTAAACAATCTAAAGATATTGAAGAAAAAAACCAGATACAATACAACAAAAACGCCACTACATCAGATATATTACCTAAAGTAACACACGTAAAGGATACGTGTAATGAACATGATGACTCTTATAAATCAAAGCATGCCCAAAAGAATAAAAAGAATAAAAAGAGTAAAAAAACAAAAAGAATAAAAAAATTGATGAAATTGATTTATTGTATCATAATAATATTCCCATAGTACCAAAAGGTAAATATACATTTTTAGTTAGTGAAGAAGAAAAAATAAGATGGTTGAATGGATCAAATTATATAAAACTTGGATATACACAACCTGAATCAGATAATGAAATTCGTTATGGAAATAAAGCTTTCATGCAACAAGAACTTGAAAGAAAATTGGCAGCTAAAGCTGAAAAAGATAAACTAGAAACCATTGATCTAAAACAAAATGATTCTTTTATTGATTCTACACAATTTGTAAGCTTAGAAAAAAATTATATGAATGATTCAAATAACTTTAATTCTACAATAAGTCAAAATGTAAAATTAGAACTGATAAAAGATGAATCAAATACAGCAAATATTATTCAAAATGATAGTTCGAAAATAATTCAAGATGGAAATAGTATCCTAGTTAATGATGATGAAAGGTCTAAGTGGTTAACCGAATTAAAAAAAAGAGGTCCTAGGTTAAGGCAACCAACACTAAATATTTCAAGTTATAATTTAGACATAACTTTTGACAAATCTCTTTGTGTTGAGGCTAAAAACGCTAAACTAGAAACTATAGAACCAAAACAAAATGATTCTTCTATTGATTCTACAATAAGTCAAAATGTAAAATTAGAACTGATAAAAAATGAATCAAATACAGCAAATATTATTCAAAATGATAGTTCGAAAATAATTCAAGATGGAAATAGTATCCTAGTTAATGATGATGAAAGGTCTAAGTGGTTAACCGAATTAAAAAAAAGAGGTCCTAGGTTAAGGCAACCAACACTAAATATTTTAAATTACAGAGGAAATCAAACTTTTATTAAAGAAGAACCTGACGAAAGGATAATAACTGTAGAAAAAAAAGAACAAGGAACTTTTAATACAGAAAATAACAAAGATATTGATGTAAAAAGTAAAAAAGAATTAAATAAAATTGATATTAATGTAAAACCATCTATTAATTCAGAACAATCAAACTTTAATGATAATTTTCAAGATAATTTAAATAAAGCTTCAAATAGTGAAATTAATAATCAATTTATTGATATAGAACTAACAAAAAAACAAATTTCTACGAAAAAAGTAACATTTGACGAAAAAAAAATGAAGTTTATGTTTATGAAAATATTAATTCTAAAATAATTAATGAGTTGAAAAAAAAGAACCTGAATTAGTAGTACAAGATAGTTTTTCTGTTTCAAATATTAGTATAGAAGAGAATTTTAAAAAAGATAAATCTGAGGAAAAAATAGTTACAGTAGACAAAGAAGAAATACAAATACAAGAAATTATAAATTCAGAACATATTCAATCGACTGTTAAAGAAAAGAAAGGCAAAGTAGAAAATTTAGTGGATTTTTTTTCTAATTTTAGATAAAAAATGCCAAAATAGATTACTGTAATAAATTGAATTTAGATAAAATTCAAACATTTAAAAATGAAAATTATTTAGAAATAGAAAAAAGAAAGGTTCAAAAAAACAAAAACGATATTAATTACAATTTTTTACAAGAAAGAACTTTTAGTTTTAAAGAATTAATGAATAAATGGAATAAAAAATAATAAACCTTTATCATAATAATTAATTTTTTGTTTTTTATAATTTTATCTTTTAATATAATTAAAAAAATTTAATCGTTATATTTGCTTATTTCTAAGTATAAATATAAAATATTTAACTTTGATATGATTTTTATAAAAAATAGCAATATTGTATAAAATAATAAGATTCATAAAATTATGTTATTTTTATAAAAAAAATAAATAATTTAACATAAACTTTGAAAAAAATATGTTATATATTGCTTTTGATCAAAATAAAAACAAGCAAATTATTATTTAAATACAAAACAAAAAAAAATAAATATCTTAATTATTTAATAAATGTAAATAAATAAAGAACAGTACAAAATTATAATTTTTAAATTTTTAATCAATATAATATAACTTTATAAATTAAAATTTTTGTTATTTTTTACATAAAATTTTAAATATCCATTTTTTTTTATATTCATTATGTGAAACATCAATGTAATAATCAGAATCGATATATAAATTTTTAAATCGCTGATCATAAATGTTGAGCCATTTTAAATTTTCAGATTCTGATCTTTTTATTTAAAATTATTTTGGTAGATTTCTCAAAACTTTTAAAATAATAATCTTCTTCTATTTTGAATACGTAATTTAAATCAACAAAGCGAACGTCAAAATCTCTATTTAAAATATTATATAGTTCTTTATTCAATACTTCATCCGTTTCTACAACAAAACAAATATTATTTGACTGTGTTGTACATTTTTTTATTTTATTAGATTTAATGGTAGAACTTATAACATCAACTAGTGAATTAATATCATCTGTAATTATAGCAAGTTTAGTTAACATAATAAAAGGGTATGTAAGTTTACAAATAGACAATACTTTTTAAATAAAATATATAATTTTTTACATCAAATAATTTAATTCTATTTTATTCAAATATAATTAATAAAAATTAAAAAAAATTATTTTATTTACATTTATGATATTTCTTTATTAAAAAATAAAAAATATATAAACTTAAAAACAAAAAATTTAAACATTCTCCCAAATTTCATTTACAGTTTCATACAATGGCTGATTTTTATTTAAATCAACTTCAATTACACATTTCTTTTTTTCATTTTTTATTTTACATTTTCCATTTTTAATGTCAAAACCAAATCCTTTTATTAATTCTAAATATAGTTGATTAAATGTAGGTTTATTAACTAATCTTAACTGTTCATTATACGTATTTATGTTTTTCTGAATCGTATCTAATTCATCTTTATACATACTATATGAATTTTCTAATTCAACTAACTTACGAGCAAGTTTAAGTCTTTCGTTGTTAACACGTTTATATTTTTCGTTATTTTTTGTATGATTTATTTTTATTGTATTTATTTCATTTTCAATTAGATATATTTTCTTATCTAAAATATCATTTACATTAGTTTTTTGTTTTAATTCGATGTCTGATTCTTGTTTAAATTTACGATGTGCATTAGTTATAGATGTAAACAAATTTATATTGAATAAAGAATCGTTTAGTGTTATTGTTGATAAAAGTTCATGTATATCAGATTTATCTAAAGATGAAGAAGATGTCATAAACTAATTTTAAAGGGTAGAAATTTTTTTTATTATGTTAAAAATACGTTTATATTAAGGCTTTTCTCAATTATGTCATAAGAACTTATGTAACTATAAATCAAATTTAAAAATGTATAAAATAGTAAAAAATTTGAAAAAAAATATTTTTAAACTATTTATTTGAATAAAATTTCATAAGTTAAATTTAATATAAATATTTTATCAAAGAGTGCAAATTTAAAAATCAAGAAACATAAACAGATAATTTAAAAATTATTTTAGAAATGTTTAAAAATAAATACTATTAAAATTTATTTTAAAAAAGATATTAATTTATTAAGTGCTTTTTTCTGTTAAAATGTCACTTTCTCCTTCATGCAAAATACTTAAGACACCTGTTCTATATTTTAACTCACACATATTACTAAGTGCATTATTACTACCTTCATAAAATTTCATAGGAATTCCTCCAGCTAAAACACAATAATATTCAAGTTGTTTTCTTTTAACAGCGGGTAAACTTGAAGCAACTACTATACATTTAGCTTTTTTTTAATTACGTTCATTAATGCACTTCTAAAACCCATCTCGTATTTGCCAGTTTTTATAACTAATGGAAGTGAAGCAGCAAGTCCAACAGCTTTTGAATATCTTCGACTCATTTAGGGGTAAAAAACAAACAAGTAATCTTTTATTTTTAATACAGTATAATATTACATACTAAAATTCGTTCAGTACGGAAGATTAGCTCAGTGGGAGAGCATTAGACTGAAGATCTAAGGGTCCCGGGTTCAATCCCCGGATCTTCCATTTGAAGTTTTTAATTATTTTATACATTTCGTTTTAAATATTTAACAAAATATTTTTCTACTAAATAGTGTTTAAAAGCAAAATAAACTATTTTATATATTATTTATTAAATATATTTAAAAAAAACTTTTTATTATTAAAGATATAAAGTAAAATAAATAAAAATTATTACAAAATAACACTTTATTCATGTTTTTTCATTTCATTTTCAATCAAATCTACTCTTTCAAGAACAGTGGGATGACTATTATAACACATAGAATACAACCAATCAGGAGATTGATGTGACTTATTGCTTTTTTCTAACATATTTAAACCTTTTATAAGATCTTCACCATAATTTTGCTTTACTGCAAATATATCAGCTTCTCTTTCATATTTTCTACTAATGATATTATTAACTAACATCATAGGAAATTCAAGTATAGTTAATAGAAAACTTACATACATTAATTTAATTATAAGAGGTTCATTTTGAAAAAATAAATTTTTACTAATATATTCTGAATTTAATACTTGGTTTGTCATCCAAAAATACAACAGATGTTGAAGTAATATAAATGATATTTGTTTGATAATATGAAAATTAAACCAATGGCCAAATTCATGACATAAGACCGCAAGTATTTCATTCGTCGATAAATCTTTTAAAAGTGTATCAAATAAAACAATTCTTTTTTCTTTTGTCAAACCTGTAAAGTACGCATTTGAATGAGATGATCTTTTCGATCCATCCATTATAAATATTTTTGATGCTTGAAATCCTATTTTTTTACTTAATTCGTTAATTTTATCTTTAAGATCACCTTCTTCAAGTTCATCAAATTTATTAAATAATGGTTGTATATAAACGGGATATATAACTACCATAATTAATTGAAATATTGATAAAAATACCCATAAATATAGCCAAAATGAGCTTAAAAATTTATAAACCAAATTGAGAACTACATTAAGCACTAAAAAATTAAAATATTAATAATTAAATTTTTCTTAATAAAATCAACAGCATATACTGTCAATGTAGTATTGTTAAATCCATACATTTGCTCAATAACAAATGTATTAAATAAATCAAGTGGTAAATCTAA
>KE647157.1:0-18985 GCA_000447185.1 Vairimorpha apis BRL 01 | reverse complement strand
TTTTCAAAACCTTTAAAAAATGTATTTCAAGTTTTATTCGTAATAAATTTTTCAAATTTATTTTTGAATTATCATAAAATTAATAATGATTTTAAATTTTATAAGAAATTATAATTAAATATACTGTAATTTTTAAATCATTAAACAAATAATGAAATCACACATTATTATTTTTTACAAAAGTTGGTAAATAATAATTTTAAAATTGATATTTTATTCATATTCACTAATCTGTAAACATTTAAATAAACTAATTATACTTATTATTTTTTTACAATTTTTAAAAAAAGTTAAATCAAAAAGTACTATATTATAATAAAATGTCAAAATCTGTGATATTTTAATCAAATAAATTTTTTATTAAAAAAATAAATATTAAAAAAAGTTTCATTTTTAAATTTACAACAATATTTTCATTATTAAACAGATACACTTTTAATAATATCTTTAACTATTTCTTCATCTACTTCCTTAATTCCACATTTATCAACAATAAAACTTTTTATTTTATTTTTATCACTTTGAACGATCAATCCTAATCCACTGACACTTCTGTAAATTATGTCATCACTTTCGCATTTCTCTAAATATTCACAAATTTTGACACTTCTTTGCCCAACAGCCCCGCATTTATATTCACTAAAATTACCGTCTGGTTCAACTATAAACACGTTAGTATTGTTAAGTATTATACTTCTCACACCAAATGGTCTCATAGATGCGTTAACAGTATATGCTTGTTTATATACACTTAGGTCATACGCTAGTTTTTTCAATAGAAATATCTTCACCTGTTTTTTAGTTTATAATTTCTACATATAAGAATAGCATGTTGTAAAATCTTTAAAAGCATCAGGTTCTAAGCCAGAGTATGTATAAAATATTCCATCATCGATTTTATGCAGCTTGTTTTGTTCAATCAACATCTTATTATGGCTTTTCATTTTCTATACTTACACAAACTTTCTCTGAATCACCGCTAAAACACTAATGATCCTTGTTCACTAGCTTGTTGAGCATATTCTACAGGAAAAAGTCTACCATCGGGACTGAAAACACCTTGTGCATTGTCATATTCCATGATAAATTGGGGTGAAATTATTTTTTTATATTATTTAAATTTATAACTTTTCTAAACAGAATAAAATTTAAAATTTTTTACTATTTTTTTATAAAACAACTTATGACAAAAAATTAAAAATTTTGCAATTGTTTTTATTTGAACAAGGAAATTATATTTAATTTAAAATATAAAATTTTGTTATAAATTTCTAAATGCAATAATTTTTATCAAAAAAATATTATTTTAATATTTGTAAAAACATTTATTATTAAATATATAATTCATATTAAAAAATATGTTTTTTTTAGATATTGAAAAAAATTTATTTTGGATTGATTAATTTTAAGATACCACAGTTTACATCAAAATCATCTTCACATAAAAATGAAAGTATATTTCCATCACAACTAATTGAAAAATCTTCAATTTCATGTTCAATTCCATCAACAATACAAAATAATTTTTTATTACTTTCTATTTTAATTTTATCATTAACAGAACAAATTAATGGTTTAAATAAAGATTTGTTAGGATTTAAAACGTTTACAATTAAACAATTATCTGTTAACAACAAAGGTCCTCCTGCCGAATGATTATAAGCGGAAGAACCTGTCATTGTTGATACAATAATACTGTCTCCATTTATATGAATTTTTTATTATTATAAAATTGTAAATTTATTCAAAGGCGAATTTTTGATGTAATAACAATCTCATTCAAAAAAATATAAAATTATTATTTAATAATAATCTTTGTCGTTTAAACAATTTTATATGTATTTATTTTGTTATATTAAAAGTATATGGTGAAAAATGTTAGTCAAAAAAACCAAGAGTACCATAATTTATGGGAATAATTGGTGGTAGGTTTTTATATCTTTGTATAAATCTAAGTATTGTTCCATCTCCTCCTAAAATTATAACATGTGAATATAATGAAATATTCGGTACAGTATCATTTAAAGTAAATATATGAGTGTTTTTTGTATCAATGTTGTGTCTATACTTGTGTCGCGTACTATTACAAGAAACATTTTAAGTGGGGTTTTTCATAAAAATTACGGAAAATAATGTTAAATTATGAGAAAATACATTTTAAAACATTTATTTAATTTAAAATATGAAATTTAATATATATTTTGATTATTATCTTATAAATTTTAAAACTAAATTAATCATTTTAAACTTTTTTATCTGATTTTATTATATTAAAAATATATCACTTATAGAAACTAATTTTATTTCAAATAATTTTGTTTTTTAATATCATACTTTGATCATTTAACTTTAAAATTAATAATTATGTCATAAATTTATAAAAAGCAAATATTATTTGTAGTTTATTTTATTGAAGTGTTTAAAAATTTTAAATAAATTTTAAATCTTATTAGTAGAATATTTTCAATAAATTTATTTTACAATAATTTTTTAAAAAGTTTAAAATTTATAATATTTTTATTTATTTAACGATATTATTTTTAAAAATTATATAATATTAAGCTGGAATTTTTAAAAACAAATGAATCATTAAATATCTTTTAAAGTAAATTTTAAAAATTCTTAAAACTGGATTTTAATCAAAATGATTTATTAAAAAAACATTATGATTGATATAAATATTTTCAATTTTGGAAATTAACAAGAATTTACAATATAAAAAAAATAAAATACAAAAATTTCTTATTAATATCTGAAATCATATACTTTAAAAAAGTTTTAAAGTTTAAATATTAAACAAAGAGTATTATCTTTTTCTTAAAATATTAAAAAATATATTAAACTTTAAGAATTAAGCAAAGATTTACATACTCTTAAATAATTTTTTTAAAAAAAATTAAAAATTAAAAATTATCTCCCTATATTTTATGGATGAAATACTATTTAAAGGTATAAAAAAAGATAAAAAAATAAAACCAAGATATTTTTTTAAAATTAAAAATAAACCAATAGATTATAAAATTTCCGATAAATTTAAAAAAGAATTTCAGAATATAATAAATTTTTTTATAGAAAATAAACTTAGTTTTTCGATACAAAATTATTATTCAAATACAAAATTTGAAGACATAAAATACGTTTTAGATAAACTTAATTTTGATTACAGTGAAAATATAAATTTTATTAAATATGAAGATAAATATATTAAATTTGATGACAAAGATGAAGATATAAGTATTACATTTTTATATAGATATTCTACTATAAATGGAACTTCTAATAAACTTAAACATTTATTATTAGATCAACTTGTTTGTCCAAATTCTATTATATGGTGCAAAGATAAACAAATATTAGAAGAAAAATATTCAGATTATCATTTTGTCTATCAAATTGATAAGCAATTTGACTGTGACAAACTTATTTTGTATGATATACCAGATGACTTTTTTAAGTTATTAGGATTCTTGGAGTGGAAAAATGGAATTCAGGTTGTTTGTATTTATATAGATGAAGAACAAAATATAATAGAAAAAATAAAATTATTATAGTCTTTTATAAATTTAATTTTGAATATTTAGAGATTTTAAAAATTTAAACCAAAGGTTTTTTAAATTAAAGTAAAAAAAAATTTCTAAAAATATAATTTTTTACATTTTAAATTTTAATATATTAATTAAAAAAATTAACAAGATTTATAAGTATTTTATTATATTGAATAACACGAATTATTGATTTAGAAATTAGTAAAATTAAAAATAAAAAATAAAAAATATTAAATAAAATTTTATTTTTTTCAAAAATAACGAAGTATTTAATAATATATTTGTTAATAATTATAAAAATAAAATTTTGTATAACATGAAATATTATTTTTATAATTAAGACTAAAAGTTACAATCAAAATTAAAAATTAATGTTATTATACAAACAAACTTTTTAAAAAAAAATTTTAAGAAAAATGTAATTTGTTAAAAAATTTTTTTTTGTTACGGATGGTATAAAATAATAAAATCGAAAAATTATTAAAAATTAAAAAAAATTATTTTCTTATAATTATTTTTTTTGTTTTAGATTAATTTTTGACATGCTAGTATTAAAAATAATGTTGATATATCACACATGAAAATTATTATATTTCTTTTTAAAAAAACTACCAATCGTTTTTTTCATTGATCTTTTCAATATTTTAAATTTCTTTAAATTAGTTTTATGAATAATAAGGATATATTATATATTTTTTTATATACAGTTATTTCGTCGATTTATTGCATTTTATTAGTTCATTATAGATACAAAAACGTAGAATTATATTCATTTAGAATGATTTTTTTAGTAAATCTAATTACTGTATGTATTTTAACAATATTTTGTTTTGTAATATTCAATATAAGAAATGTATTGCAATATTTATTTTTATTTTTTTATATTTTTGCATTATATTTTCTTGTAACTTCAAAAAATGCAATCGAAAGTTTTATAATTTTAATTTGTTGTGCACATGTAACATACATGATTTTTCATATACAAGAAAAACAAGGAAGAGAAGAGGTTATAAATTCTCAAAGTCTTTTTGGATTAGAATTGTCAGATGAACAAAAAGATTTAGAACATTCATTTATTTCTATTTTTAGACATCTAAATATTCTTTGTCCCATTTTAATTGTTTTTGGGTCCTTATATCATATCCAAGTTTATATATTTGTTAATACACAATTTAAATGTTCATTTGAGAAATACGGAATGACAACTATATCGATTTTATTTCTAAATCTTTATATGTGGATATTTGCTAGAATGTTTATAAAAAGTAACGTAAAACTAAGTTTGTATTCAAAATTAAAAAATATAGCTATCTCTATGTTAAGTGGCGTTTATATTTTTGAAAATACAAAAAATAATATAAGCGAAATATTAATATTAATCGGATATGTTTATATGATATCTATAAATAGATTGTATTTAAAAATGGTTCATGGTGATATTATTAAATATTCGTTGATGTTCTATAGCAATACATCAATATTTTCTTGGATTATGGCGTGTGTTTCATTTTATTCAGTAGAAATGAATAATTATTTAAATATAGAATTTTAGATTAAAATTGGTTTTTATTTTACAGAAAGATATTTTTTTTGAAAAAAACAAAATTAATTATTATTTTGTGAAATGTTTATTTAAAATGTATAAAAATTTATAATTTTAAAAAATTCAACAAAAGATATAATTAAAATTTTTTACAAAATATATGTATTTAAAAATATAATAATTCTAAATTTTCTATTTTTTTGACATCTAAATATATTAATTTATAAATTTTAAAAATTTTCAATCATTTATTTTTTGAATTCTATAAAATTAATTTATTTTATTAATAAAAAATTAACAATAATCTTAAATTATTTTTAATTTGTTTCAAACACATAATAAAAAAACTAAAACCCTATTAGATGAAAACAAAAATGAATACATATAGTGTAATAGTGAGCAGCATTAATAGTATGGTTTTTGGTTTTTCTCTAATATCGATAGGATATTTGAATAAGGTTGCTTCAACAAATTTTAAAAATGTTGGATTATTAAGTTATGATACTTTATTTACTATTGCAGCTTCAGCTATTTTTTTAGGAGGTGTTATTTTTAACATTTTTAATAGAATTAAGAACGATAAAACAATGATTTTGTTTAGTACAGCTGCAAATTTTTTAGGTTATTTTGGAATTATTTTGTTTCCAAACATATACAATATCATATTGTGTAGGACAATTATTGGACTTGGTGCTGGATGTGCATGTTTTATTGTTCCACAATATATTTTTAAATTAGCACCACCAGAAACAAGTGGATTATGGTGTAGTTTACATGCTATAAATATTAACATAGGAATATTTATAGGACAAGCTTGTACTCCATTAAATACAAATAATTCTTGGAAACTTGCTTACTATCCAACAATTTGTATTTTAGGACTAACTTTAATTTTAGATTTTTTTATATTAAATGTACAAACAGAACAGAAAGATGAAATGAATTTAAAAGAATTATTCAATAATAAAAATTCAAGAAAAAGTATTATTTGTGTCTTACTTCTTCATACATCTCAACATTTATGTGGTGTAGATTACTTGTCAATTTTTCTAGCATTAATTTTAGAAAATAGTTATTTGAAAATTATAAGCGAAGCATTTTTAGCAATTCCATCTGTTATAATAAGTTCAATTTTGCTCAATAAATACGGTAGAAAATATTTATATGTAATTTCTGCCTTTTTAGTAGGATTAAGTACAGCAGTTATGGTTAAAAACAAGATAATAGGATTATTAATTTTTGTTTTAGGATATAATATAGGAATTAGTAATGTGCCATGGGTTGTTCCTAATGAAGTTTCACCATCTAATTATGTTCCTCCATTAACTAAGATTGGAATATTAAGTAATTGGATATCTGCATTTTTACTATTGTTTTTATTTACATTTATTCATGATACTATAGGAGATTGGGGATATCTTACTTATAGCGTGACTATGGTATTTATGATTTTTTATACACTTTTATTTGTGCCTGAAACAAAAGGAAATTCTAATTTTATATAAAAAATAAAAAATATTTTTATAACCACTTAAATTTTTTAGTAAAAATTTTATTATTAAAAAAAAGTTTTCAAAAGTATTTTAAATTAGAAATACACATATTCTTTTCAAAGTAAATGTAAAGAAATATAAATTTATCTGTTCAATTTTAATTTAAATTTTTTTAACAATTGTTAATAGATTATAAAATAGAAAATTTTTTTAAAGTATTTAAAAAAAAGTATTTTAGAAATTTGTAATCGGATAATAATGAATAAAAAATATCGTTTTCTTAAAATTTCACAATAATAATAATAATAAATTTAATATCACTTAAACAATAATAATAAAAAATTTAATGTTTATTTTTAAATATTGTATAAATCTAACTTATTTAAAAACTGTTGATCGGAAATTTCATAAACATATATATAATATTTTAAAATTCTACAATTTTATTGAATTTCTTTATTTATTTAAATTATCAACAACCAAAAATAAATTTTTTTCTTTAATTTTGTTCCATAGATAAAAACAATCTTCACTAAATCTAAGAGATTCTAAATTTATAAATTTTAAGTCTTTAAGTTTAATAAGTATTTTGTACTTACTTTGATTTAAATACAAAAGAATATTTTTAACTTGTAATTCATCGTTAATATTATCTACAAGTGACTTAATGGCTATATATGTTTTTTTTACATCTTCAAAAATTAATAATGGATCCATTAAAGGAATAAAAAATTATAAATTTTACAATTTAATGTTTTTAAAATTATTTTTTTTAAAAATAACATATTTTTAACTGTTAATTTTATGGTATTAATTTTTCCAATATATTTTTTAATTGAATGAAATTTAAAAATAATCTTTAAATATCATTTTAAAACCCCAACATATGAAAAAATTTCTTTTTACTTCAGAATCTGTTGGAGAAGGTCATCCAGACAAAATTTGCGATTTAATTTCAGATAATATTTTAGATAAATGTTTAGAACAAGATCCATTTAGTAGAGTTGCTGTTGATGTTTGTGTTAAAAGCGATTTGGTAGTTTTAGTTGGGGAAATATCTATGAATGGACAAGTTGATTTTGAAAGTGTTGTTCGTAACGTTTTAATAGATATTGGATATACAGATAAAAAATATGGAATAGATGGAAATAATTGTAAAATTTTAATATACATTAAATCACAAAGTCCTGATATTAGTCAAAGTTTAACTAAATGTGAAAGTAAAAATCAATTTGATTTAGGTGCTGGGGATCAAGGATTGATGTTTGGATATGCAACAGATGAGACCGATGAACGAATGCCATTGACTGTCGTTTTAAGTCACAAATTAGCAGAAAGACTAGAATATTTGAGAAAAGTTGAAAATGTATATTTTTTAAGGCCTGATTGTAAAACACAAGTCACGATTGAATATGAAAAAAAAGAAGACAATACAATTAAACCATTAAGGGTGCATACTGTTGTAATTAGTACACAACATTCTGGAGAAATCGACATTTCTTTTTTACGTGCATATATAAAAGAACACGTCATTACACGCGTTATTCCATCATCTATGTTAGATGAAAAAACTTTGTTTCATATAAATCCATCAAACAAATTTATTATTGGTGGACCAGAAGGAGATTCTGGTTTAACAGGTCGAAAGATCATAGTAGACACATATGGTGGATGGGGCGCACATGGTGGAGGAGCATTTAGTGGAAAAGACTGGTCTAAAGTTGATCGAAGTGGAGCATATGCTTGTAGATGGATTGCAAAATCATTAGTAGATAATAAAATATGTAATAGATGTTTAGTACAAGTAAGTTACGCTATAGGAATTCAAGAACCTATATCTATTAATGTAGATTCATATAATACAAGTAAATATAGTAATGAAGAAATTTTAGAAATTATTAACAATAATTTTAGTTTAAGACTCGGAGATATAGTTAAAGAATTAGAGCTTTATAAACCCATTTATGGAAAATTAGCTAAATATGGACATTTTGGCAAAAAAGGGTATTTATGGGAAAATTCAAAAATATTTAAATAAATTTATATTCAAATATATTATATTTTTTCTATACTAAATATTATGTTTTAATTTATTTTACCAAAAAAATCTTAAATATAATAATATTTGTATTATTAAATGTTAAAATACGCATTAAAAAACAATAAGTTTTTATTTTATCTAATTTTAAGACAAAATCGATATTACAATTATATATATATTTAGATGTAAAAAATATATTAAAAAATATTCGAATGATTATAAATGTCAAAATAATTAATTTAAAAACAATTTGATTTTCAAATTACTTATTGTTTTAAAATATCTTGAAAGTATTTATTTTAAAATTATTAAAATAATTTTGATTTTAAATGAATTATAATATTAAAATTTTTTAATAAAAATTAGATTAATTGTATTTAATTGCTATTAAATTACAAACAAATTTTATTTTATAAACAAAAAATTAAAAGATTTAGTTTTTTTAAAATATCAATTAAGATTAATTAAAAACATATTAAAAATTAAATTTTGATAAATTATAAAAATTAAATAATTATTATAAATTTTTTATTTAATATCCTTTATATGAATCAAAAATCAAACATCGTATCATATTGGTTATCAAAATTAACTTCAAATATGGATTCATCATTAAATATTTGTAAATTGATATTAAATGAAAATATAAACGATGTAACAGAAATAAAAAATTCTATTAAAAATATTCCAAAATGTATGTATGTATTAAGTAGGCCAATTTGCAAATGTAAAAAAAAATGTTTGACCAGAATAAGAAATAAAATAGAGCCAAAACTTGATAAATGTTCTTTGTATGATGTAAAGGAAACTTTCTCAGATAATTATGAAAATTGTGATTACTTAAAAAAATCACTTCTTTCAATTGATATTTTAGATTTATTAAAATTAGATAGATATGATGTTTTTGATGAAATTTACATACATAAAGACAATTATAAAAATATTATTAATTTATTTTGTGCAAAAAAAATTAGAAAACATGATTTTGAATGTTATGTTTTTGCTTTCAGAGATGTTTGTATTAAAAATAATGATTGTAAAAAATTTAAAGAGCATTTACAACAAACAGAATGTAAATTAAGAAGATTTAATCTTGCAAATTATATTATAAAAAACATTCTTGACACGTACAACGAAACTGAAAAGAAATTATCTAAAAGATCGATTTTAATTCCAAAATATCAAGATAATAATAATATTGTAAATTTATTGTCAAAATCTACTGTAAAACCAATCAATAATAATGTTTTAGTTACTAATGAAAATAATAATTTGAATGATTATTTAAAGAATGATACTTTAAAAATCAGTGATGATTTATCCAGACATAATGTTAAAAAAATAAAATTATCAAAATCAAAAAATTAAAACCATCTATAGTTTTAGAAACAGATTTTTTCGATGTAATTGTAGATGAAAAAGAAGATGCTCCTGATGATTCAAAACCAAGTTTAATTTTAATACCTAAAAAAACGAAATCAAAAATATTTAAGAATATTCTAGAATATAAACAATTCGATACAAAATTTAATGTAAATAATAATGATCTAATGAATTTGAAGTATTTAGAAATGGATCCTATTAAAAATGATTTAATAAATTCCAAAACTATTTTTTATAACAAATCAGATTATAGTACAAACCTAAAATTGATTTTTAGCGCGTGTGGAGGGTTTACTATTTCTATTGTTATATTATATATATTATATAAACATTTGAATATTAACAAAAATTATATTTTTTTCATTGCTTTTCTTATTATCCTTTTGAACATTTATACATGCTTTCTATTGGTATTATAATAAATATTTTTATTATTTAATGTTTTATTAATTTTTTATTATATATTTTTATTTGTAATTTATTATCTATATATTTAATTTAAAATTTTTAATTACTTTAAAGCAATTTATAAAAATAGTATTAATATATATAATTTTTGCATAATATCAAATTTATAATTCAAGTTATTAAAAAATCTAAGTATTTTTACTTTGTAAACACGTATTTAAAAAAAATAAATTGGTTTAAAAATGCTAAATGATATGAAAAAGTTATAATACTAAATCATATAATATCAGCTATATAGTTTGTTGTACACATAAATATTTCACAGTTTGATGGTTAATATGCTTTTTTCTATTAAAAAAATTATTTTATATTTTTATCTATATTTGTTTTAAAAATTAAAAATCACAATTTTTATGACAATTTAAAAAACCTATATATTATCCTTCTCTATATTAATTATTTTTTTATAATATTTATAAAAGTATCTATTAAAAACAATTATATCATCAAATCAATTATAAAATTATATTAAATATATTACTTAAAGATTTTTACTATACAAGCAAATTTAAATACAGAGAATTTACAAAAAAAAGATTTATATATTTTTACTATTTTTGTATATATACATTTTATTAAAAAATTTTAAAATAATCAAATATAAAATATTTTGTCTGTACATAGAGTTTAAATTAATTAAATCTAAAATTAATATTTCAAAATATTTATTAAGTATTCTTCATTGTCTCTTCTTAATTTAACTATCTTCATGTTCAGGACCATTAACTCTAATCTTGATAGTATGTATTTTTTATAGTAATAATTAAATTTTTTAAATTGTAAAAAAACATTAAATTTTTTTAAGTTTATTATAAAAATATTTTCATAATAAGAATTTTTTTATTAAAAGTAAAATAATAAATAAATAAAATTTTAATAATTTTATTATCAATTAAAATATTAAAACATACACTGATAATTTTTTTTAAAAACAAAATTAAATTCTTTTAAAAAAAAATTTGTAAAAATGTTTTAATTTTTTTATAGAATTAAAAACAAAAATATCAAATATACATTAAATTAAAACAATTTTTTTTTAATATATTTTAATTTATGATTATGAAATAAAACAATAAACAAATTATATAGTATAATATAAATTAAATCTCTATTTTAATATTGTTAATTTTATAAAGATGAATCTCGTTAGAATTTTTAAAATAAATTGCAAATGTTTAATTACATATAAAATCTTATTAGAATAAACATTTATTGTAAAATTTTCAATTCTAATTATAAAATAATTTTTTAAAAAAAAATATTTTTAACGATAATATCAAAATTTTTATATTTATAACATCCTAATGCTAATAAAATTAAAATTAAATTATAAAATATTCTTCTGGTATTTTTTTTAAATAGAATTTATTCTATAATATTGCGTTTAAAATAGCATTTAGCCTTATTGATATATTTTTATTTAATTTAACTTTCAAAATATAATAATCAATTTTCGTTAGAATTTTTTATTTAAATTTTATATATTATTCATTATTATGTATAATAGTTTTTTAATAAAGGTTTTATATTCGTTAAAAATACTTTAAAATTCAAATGTTTTATTTGCTAGTTATATTTTATTAAATTTTTATATATATTAAAATAAATTTATTTAATTTGTTTATTGTTAAAATATTAAATATATTTTATCTCTTAAAATAAAATTTTTTTAATTAAATTAAAAAATCAAATTTTTTTTTGATGTATCTTATTGTAATCACATTTATTTTTTGATTTTTGTATAAAAATTTTTATAATTTTTAGCATTATGAATAAAATAATTATATTTTTTACAACATTTTATGGAACTAACAACGATTTATCTTTAAAACAAACATCTGAATATATTAATTATTCTGCGTTGAAAATAAACAGAATCAATATAAAAAATAAAGAAAAAAATTTATCAGATGATATTAAAATATGGATAATGAATTTTGAAAAAGAAGTTTTCCCATTTTTTAAAATTTTTTCCTATTTTGAAGATCCTTTTAAATCTAAAATTGTTTATTTATTTGTAGAAAACATATATAATAACGAAGTTGTACATTATACCGTTGATATAACAAAAAAATATGATAAAATAAAATTAAAAAAAGTTTATTTTGTCTATATTGTAATAACAATAAAATATTTGACGAGAATTTTCAATATGATGAAAATATAATAAAAGAATCATATATAACTTTATTAAATATAAAACCATACAAACATTTCTTTTCATTGATCTTTAATATTTGTTCAACAGATATTCTAAATAATATAAAAATTGTAGAAAGAACAAATTTTGAGCTACCTATACAGTTGAAAACATTAAAAAATATTTGGATATTAAATAATTCAAAAGAAAACTATGGTTTTTTAATTTGTAACTTTTTAACAGAGTCATTTAATTTTATAAATTCGGAAGAAAAATATTCTAGATGGATTTTATCAGATGAAATTTACAAGTATGAATTTCAATCCATTTTAGCATATATTCAATTATGGAATACAAATCTATTATCATTTTATTTTATTTCTACAAATGCAAAATATTATCATTTGGAAAGATTATCAAATATAATTTATCAATTTTGTTTGCAAAAAAAAATATATTCCAATAATTTTGACAGATGTTTATCTTTTTATATTGAAAAAATTTACGATAAACTTGATAGACTAACTATATTTTTGATATACACTAAATTCATATGCATCAACAAAGGCTATTTTGTAAGATATAACATGTGTAATTTATTTGCTTATTGTTGGCTTTATGTTACATATGGTTATCAAAATTTAAAAGAAAAAAATATGTTCCTACAACTTTTATATTCTATTTCTTATCAAAAACATCCAAAATCTATAAATTATGATTTTTCTGATTTTGCTTGCTCTTATATTTCATCTTTTTCAGAAATGCAAAGAATTTTTATAAAAAGATTATTTTTTTTTATTTTAATGAAGAATATAGCAAAAACGTTTATTTTTTAAAGTCAAATAAGAATCAAATATCTTGGAATTTTATATTATGTTATATCAAACTTAAATGTAAAATTTTTAGCTGCCAATTTATATTATGAAAAGTCTTAAATTTTAATTTATATTATTAAATATCTATTATATTAACGTATAATAAAAAATATTTGAAAATTTTAAGTTTATTGACAATAAAATTATCAAAAAAAATTATTTTTTAAGATTATTTTTGTATTTTAAAAAATGTTTTAATTTATATTTTAATGTTTTTGTTGTTTGAATAAATAAATCACTATTATTTGAATGTAAAAACACTCAAATTATTTAAAAAAAATTTTAGAAAAAAAAAATAATTTTGTTATAAAAACGAATAATAAGAAATACATGTATTTATATATCATAAAACTATAATTTTTTATTTTTGATTGTTTTTATACTTTTAAAACTACAAAAATTTATCATAAATTCAAAGTATTTTTTTATTAAATTAATATATAAAATTATTTATAAGTTAAATTATATAAGTTATTGTTTAATTTGATTAAAATTTAAACTATAGAGTAGAAACATATTTGTAATTTTATTTTGAATTGTAAAAGAAATTGATTTTTTATCATTTAATATAAATAAAAGATGAAATAAAGTTTTTTGTAAAAATACTAAAAAAAATCTCTCTTATATACAAGATAAAAAAAATACAACATTTAACTTTTATATATAAATATAAAAAATTATAATTTTTTTTTATAATTACAAATATCTAGTAAATAGTTATAAATAAAATATTTTAAGGTAAATGATATATTTTAAATAAATTTTTTTTTGCTTTTGACAGACCAAGATGTTGACATTATTTTATTTTTAAATTATTAATACAAATTAAATGATTTAAAAAATTTTTAAACTAAAAAAACAAAAGAAAAGCTTATGTAACAATATAAACATAAATTTTATTTAAGGTTGTTTAAATAAATTAAACTCTCTCTTTTTTTATTTGTGATTTTTAAAAAATGTAAATTATGAAATTTTTTATAATCAAAGTGTAGCTAAAAATTTTTGTGCAAGATAGAAATGAATTAATAATGTTGCATATTATAAATTAAAACATTAAAAAATTAAAAATTAAAACAGGAACATTTTGAAAACAAAAGATGAACGAATGTTTATACATAAATATTAAATAATGTAGTGTAATTTTATAATTTTCTTATTTATATCGATGTAATATGTTTTTAACATTTAATAAAACTCAAAATTATCTATTTACAGAAAAAATATTAAGAAATATATAAGGATTTATAAAGATCTTAAAAAAATCAATTAATTCGATATTTTTATTTTTGATAAAAAGAGAATGCCATCAGAGTTAGGAAAATTATTATTAAAAAATTAAATCTAGAAACATATTTATGTTGTAATAAAAGAATGTTTTAACTATTAACAAAATAAAAAAAATAATTTATTATATATGATGTTTAAACAAAAATACACAGAAAATATGTGAAAGGGCAAGATATTAATATAGATGAACACAATTAAGTATCGAAAAATTAAAAAAACTCAAAAAAGAAAATTTATTAATATTTACAAGTTTATATAAAAGAATGAGCAAATTAGAAAATACAATTTATAAAATTTATTTATAAGGTGCTGAACTAAACATATAAAAGGTAAAAAATATATAAATATATGACTATAAAACTTCATAATGCATATAAATTTAAATATAATCATTAAAAAATTTAATAATGTTTAATAATTTTATTTTACCAAAACAAATTTAACAAATATGTGCATTTAAATTTGTAAATAATTTGAATTAAATTATTTTTATAAATCAAGTTTTTTTAAAAACTTTAAATATTTTGAAATTTATAAAAAGTTTATTAAAAAAATTATTGTTGACCCTTAAAATGGATAAAAAAAATAGGAAAACATTAAAAGAAATTACAAATTCAAATAAAATAATTTCAGATGATATAGAATATGGTTATGTTGTTAATGATGATGACTTAATTGAACTTGATTTGGTAGATAGTATTAGTGACGAAGTTTATCAAGATTTTTTTATTAAATTGTAAATTTTATTGCGTACGAAATAAATTATTTGTTATTAAAATACTTTTAAGTAAATCTTAAAAAATCTTTTACCCCAAAATTTAACGTATTATGAAAAAATTTAAATACGAATTAGAACCGGATGAAAGTTTTATAAATACTGTTTATAAAATTAATAATGAAAAAAATAGTAGTAGTGATATTGAATTTATAGAATGTATTAAATCACTTGATAGTGATATTATACAACGAGTTGATGAAGACATAAAATTGATTAATTTTAATTTTAGTGATGATGATATAGAAATGTCTCATAAAAAAAATGTAAATGATGTTTATAAAAATAAAGATATAAAAAATGATGAAAAAATATTTGCATGACTGAAAATAAAAGTAATAATCAGAAAAAACAAAAATTAAATTTGGTTAAAAACGATATAAATGTGACTTTTAGTGATTTTGATAATAATATATTAAATAATTCTTATGAAATTTTAAACAATTACGAAATTTTGAGTGATAATAGTACTGAAAAAAGTAAAATTGATGTTGAAATTAAATCTTTCTCTAAAAACGAAAATGAATGTTTTTTAGAAGCTAATCACGAAGATTTAGAATATAACCATGTAGATGATTTAAATGATTTGTCATATATCGATGAAGATTATTGTGATATTTCAAGTCTTGAATATTCTTCACAAGATACTTCAATTGAAATGTTTTTTTTAAACAATATTTTTAAATAAAAAATTTAGAACAAATCAAAAAAAATTATTCAATCGATATTGGATAAAGAAAATGTTTTTGTATTAATGCCCACGGGTGGTGGAAAAAGTTTATGTTATCAAATACCAGCATTAATAGATGATGGTGTAACTATTATAATAAGTCCACTCCTAAGTTTAGTTCATGATCAAATTTCTAATTTATTAAAAATGAATATTTTAGCTTTGCCGATTAATTCTACTTTAAATATAAATGAACGGAAAATGGCATTCGATGCTATGAATTACGGTATAGTAAAAATGTTTTATGTTACACCAGAGTTGTTAAATAATAATATTTATTTTAATAAAATGTTAGATTTACTGATCAAATTAAAAAAATTGAGTCGCTTTGTCATAGATGAAGCACATTGTGTTAGTCAATGGGGTCATGATTTTAGACCAGATTATTTAGAAATAAAGAAAATAAGATTAAAATATCCACAAGTTCCTATAGTTGCATTGACAGCCACGGCTACACCTAAAGTTGAAATAGATATTTTAAAAAATTTAAAAATAGAGAATTGCACAAAATTTAAACAATCGTTTAATAGACCTAATTTAAAATATTATGTTAAAGAAAAGAGACAAAATGTTGAAATTGAAATTGTATCATTTGTTACATCATATTATCCTGATTCATGTGGAATTATTTATTGTACATCAAAAAAAGAATGTGAAATGATATCTGAAAAATTAAACAAAAATTTAAAAACCGCTTTTTATCATGCAGGGTTGTCAAAAAAAGAAAGAAATGCAGTTCAACAGTTATGGAATCAAGATAAATTTAAAATAATTGTTGCAACCATAGCATTTGGAATGGGTATAGATAAAAAAGATGTTAGATTTGTTATTCATTATTCACTACCTAAATCACTTGAAGGATATTATCAAGAAACAGGAAGAGCAGGTAGAGATGGAAAAGAATCAATTTGTATATTATATTATAATTACGGAGATAAACATAAAATAAATTACATGATTAATTTAAATCATCAGTCTACTAAAGAACAAAAACAAAGACAAAAAGATGAACTTCGAGATGTAATAAATTTTTGTGAAAATAAAAATGACTGCAGAAGAAAATTAATTTTAAAATATTTTGATGAAGATTTTGATTCTACTAATTGTAAAAAACATGTGACAATTGTACTAATACACAGAAAACTGTTTTAGTTAATTATACTACAGTAGCTAATGAATTGTCTAGTATTGTAAGATATAACAAACTAAGCTTACATCAATTGATTGATGTTTATAGAGGGACAGGAAATAAAAAAAGTTGATAATGTTTATGCAGGTAGAGGTAATAATATTAAAAAAACCTTAATAGAACGTATTATAAAAAAAATGATTATAAAAGGTTATATCGAAGAAAAAACTGAAAGTAAAGGAGGATTTCCATGGACATATCTTATATATAGAAAAAATGTTGATTTATTAGATATAGAAGAAGTTCATAAAAATGAAATAGTTGCAAAAAATAAAGAACCTATTGAAAAAAATAAGATAAATACAGATAAAAAATTGGCAATTAAAAATTCTACTAATAGTGGAAAAACAGATATTACAAAAAAAATAAAAGTAGTTAAAAAGAAGACTTTAAAACTTACAAAGAAAAAATAGAATTTAAACTTCAATATTTAAAAAATTTATAGAAATTCTTATTTTTTGTTTTAATATTAAAATGTTTTTATGTTGTAGTAAATATTTTATATATTATGTTTATTTTAAAAATATAAAAAAAGACTTTTTTGATCCTATTTATAATTAATATTTATAAAAGTAAAATTTTTTTAATTAACAATATGAAAAAGTTTTTCTATACTTATATTTGAAATAAATTTAAAAAAATAATATTTAAATATTATTTTGTAAAATTAAAATTAATAAAGAAAACTTTTTATATTTTTATCATTTCCAAAATATTCGTTAGAAACTACAATAGTTTTTTATTTTACAATATATTATGTAAATAAAAAAAATTATTTTTAAAAATTTCATGTTATTTAATTGTGTACAAATTATTTGAAATGTAAAAAAAATATTAAAGCATTTTTGAAATTTATATAATTTTATTTTAAAAATGTAAAATTCATTAAAAAATTTTTTAGCGTTAAAATTAATAATCTAAATTAATCATAAATTTTTTATAAAAAATAAATATTATGATACATTTTTCATCCTATATTTAAAAAATTGTCATATAAATAAATTTTATGACAAAGTTTATAAATGATAATTAAAAAAAATAAAATGATTATTTTTTTATTGGTTTATATTAAAAGAAAAATGATAGTATTTAAATTTTGTTAATTAAAATATTTTATGATATATATTAATTTATAAGTGAATTTTAAAAAAATTTAAAAGTGATTATTTGTAGAGTTTATCAATTTCTCAAAAAAATACCAATAATTTTTGTGTTTTTTTAGAAGGCTTTTTTTATGAAAAATTTTAAAATTTCAAGTTTAAAATTTACAAAACAATATTATAGACTAAAATAAAATTTATTCTTCTTGTTTGCCATTCTCTTGATTAGTCTCATCATAATAATAATAAGCATCGTATTGTGGAGGATATCCTTGTTCATTATTATAAAATTGAGTTTTATCATACATTTGTCCACCATAATATACATCATTATTATATCTACCATTATGTACATTATTGTAGTTATAATGATTATATGGATAATCTACTTGATGTTTATTATAATACATTGGTTC
>KE647156.1:0-16338 GCA_000447185.1 Vairimorpha apis BRL 01 | reverse complement strand
AAAATATGATTATTGATTTAATTCCTATAAACAATTAACAACATAATATGCATAACAAAATTTTATTAGTTGAATTTTTTATAATTGCAATAAAAATCATTTAAATAACTGTATATAATAGGTTTTAATATTTTATGTTGCTACATATATTTTTATTGAGGTATATTGTATTTACATTAATTTATACATTGTCACAATTAGATATAAAGCTATTTAGGTACTAAAGTAGTTTCACATATTCCTTCTTCTTAATTACCTGTTCATATTCCATGATGTGTTCGGCTGTATATATTCGACTGTTTCTGTATTGTTTGTAAAAAGTTGTTATTATTCGCTTCTTTACAAAACCTTGGTAAAATTTAGTTTTATATCCATACATTGCTCTATAATGATATGCAAGCAGATCATACTTATGTTTCTTTTTTGTTTCTACAAATCTCAAGTTATCGAAACAGATTATTCTTACTTCAACAATTAATATCTCTTTTTTTGTTTTATCTAGAATGTATACGTATGGTTTATTATATTTTACTTTTATATTAGTTGGCATCTTAGTATATACTTTAATCTTCAAACGTTTGTTTGATATACACACCACCTTTAAAAAGTAATTTCGTATCTTCTTGAATTATTTAAGCCATAATTAAGGCAAAATTGAAGATATATACATTTAAGGCTTTATTGTGTTTTTTCATGTAGTCGTGCGAACATTCTGTCACACTGTGTAGCCACATAGCCTACATACCTAATATTTCAATACAATAAGAACATTCGAGACATTTTCCAAGAAATATTTCTATCTTGCAATGTGCATAAATAATAAACTTCTTCTCCGGGTAGTATGTTACCATACTTAAGCTAAGTTGAAGATTATTTAATTGAGATCAAATAATTAGTTCTTTTCTTGTACAAATTCTAGTGTTTATTTTTTTAATATTTTACAATAAAGAGAAGATTGTTAGCTTCTTCCAAATTCTATAACTTGCTTTTAGATTACATGATGGATTTGATTTTAAGAAAAGATTCTATTTTAGAGAAATAATTATTTCTATCAATCTCAGTTTTAAAATAGCTGTCCTATTTATGTACTTTTTAGATATTTTTTAATGTGTTGTGTAGTTTAAGAAACATACTCCCAATTTTTATTTCAACACTAAATATTCACTTTCTAAGTTCATTTCCTTTTATTACAGCCTTTCTTGATATACAAACCGTTAGTGTACATGTTTATAAAAAATTACATGACAGATGCAATCATCAATATTTTTCAACAATTTTGACGAAATAATTAATTTAAGAGATCGCTAATAGTTAAATGAACTTATTAAATTTTTTGCGTTTAGCTTTGTTTTAAAAAAACTTCAATTCCAAACACAATATTCATTACTTATTTTTTTTAGTGTTGTCCATATTCTTAACTTCTCTGTTTTTTATGATTTTTAAGTATTTATGACTTTTATGTGATGTTAAAATCTTAGCATCATCTTCTCAGATCACAGAGTTAGTTGCAAATTTCTCTACATTTATCTCGAGTTCTACATCCAAAAAATTTCTTTAACTCGAATATCATTAATTTTAGAATGTCTTCAAACTTTGACAACAATTTAAGATCATCGATGAAAAGATGATAGTTACTAAAGTAATTTATATTTTCAAATTCAATATTCTGTAAAATTTAATTAATTCTTTATCTAGTAAGATCTATGCATAGAACAAAGAGTAAAGGAGAAAAGCTATCGTCTTGGAGAAATTAAATTTTTTACTTTTTTAGTTATAGTAACATTAGTTGTTCTAAGGTCTAAATTCCATTTTTTAGTAATTGATTTCAAAAATGTTAATACCTAATGAGGCAATCTTAATCGTTTTATGTACTCTAACAAGTAAGTATAAATAATTTAGTTAAATGTTTTTTTGACACCTATTCATGCAGTTTTTAAGTCAAAATTATTGCTTTATTTAACATTATATTACTATCATTTGCTCCGTTGTATCCAATATTTTTCTTACTGTTTCCATTTGATTAGCCAAAATTAATCCTTTTTTCCTTCATAAGTTACATTACTCTAGTGACGCATTTAGTTGTCAGTTTTATTAAATTAGACATGTAAGTGATAAGTCAAGAGTCTTTACCAAATTATAAAATTAATTTATAAATTTGTTGTTTGAAACTCTAAAAAACTTTTTCCATAAATAGTCATCATTTAAATAATTTTTTTAGTAACAATATACAAATAACAATAACTGGATTTTTAAATAAAATAAATTATATATTAATTGGCCAAGTTGTATTCACAACATGAAATCTATATGATAAATTACCATAATATATTCATCGTAAAAAATCAAATATTTTCGTCATTAAAATTCAGATACTTTAAAACATATTTGTCTAGTAAACTTTTATTTGTTTTATTATCATCAATAACTCACATTTTTGACCATTTATTCTTAATTTTTTCAACTGGTATGTTATGTAACACATCTATTATATCGGAAATATCCATAAAGAATTTTACCTGTAAAGTTCGAATTTTGCATTTTTCCATCTGAAAAAAATTTATTTTTCATATTTTTGATTTTATCATATATATACATTAGATCGTTTAGAAAGATAAGAGAAAATTTTAATAGCTTTTTAAAAAAATTTGAAATGTTATAGTAAGATCTCATAATCCTCTCGTTTTCTAAAAATTCTATTCTTTTATTGAAGAGCTGTTATCCTTTACTTAGATGAAAGGGTTATTTTAGATTAAAAATCAAATATCTTTTTATTGATTTTGTTTTTCACTTACTTTCTGCCTATTTATGCTATTAAGTTTTCTTATAAAAGTTATACGGTTTTAAGATTTTTGATGCATCCGTCATATTATAAATAAGATGGAATAAATAAAATCCCTATTATTTTATTTAGAATTTCTATTATTTCAATATCTACATACAACAAGTTTACATTACTGGTGAGATTTACATTATAATTGATCTTTTATCAAGTTTCATCTTGTGTTTTTATATTCTACTTTGTTCTTATTTTAAAGACAGTCTCGTGCAAAAAGATAAAGTTTTGGAAATATTTCAATAATTTTACATGTTTAACAAAATTTTACATTTAAATCTCTTTACATTTAGTTGTCCCCAATGTTGTAAAAAAGCATTTTAGCACTTTTCTTAAATAAAGTTTCAAAATTTTAATCTAAAACTTATAATAAAATACAGCTACTGATCTTGGTCATTCATTTCTCAATGTCTGTTTCCATCTAATTAATATGCTCATAAATACTTCCTATGACCAGTCTCAATACGTATTGCAAAACACTAAGAATAGCATTTAAAAAGGCTAATGAATTAAAATTTTAAGATTTTTTATCTCCGTGTAATATCAGTAATTTTTTTTGTGAAAACTGATATATTTAGTTTGTTTTTTATCTTTTTTTAATCTTTATTAATCATTTTTTTATCCTTTATAAATTAAAAAAACAAAAGATATATTTATTTTTAGCTTTAAAATGCAAATATATGATAAAAATAATTGTATTGAAATATAAAATTTATAGTAATCTAGACCATTATAAATGAATTATTTAACTACAAATAATTCAAAATGAAAAATTAAAATAATATTTTTTTTCTTAAAATATCATGTAAGATTATTATATTAACAATATGATCATATATAGAGACATATCTATATGTATGTTTAAATTTTATCATAATATTTTTTGCTTTATCATTAAGTTTTGTTAAAGGATTAACTAAGTTATGCTTATTATTACATTCTGTATTAATTTCAACACATTAACTTAAATATATGCATATTAGTTTTATATGCTAAAAGTTACAGCCAGTATATTCTAACAATAATCTATAGCTTATTTTACAAAATTCATTTAATCAAATTAAGTTTAGAATCAAATAAATTTTAATATGTCTAAAATTTTATTTTACATATCTTTTGTATTTTGTTACAACATGCTATTTCAAACACTAAATATTAATTTTCATTATTGATCAACTTTGTTTAGGAATTCAAATCTAATTTGATTTACATACTAAAGTCATATTATTTTACATCTTAATTTTTAATTATTCGATAGTCTAAATCTAATTAAAATGTATAGTAAAATCATATCTTATAGTGTTTTATCTAAAATAAAAATGTTAACATTTATAAACCCTATAATTAAGTTTCTTTATATAAACTTAGTGTTTATATATTAAATAAAAATTTATTAAATATTTAACAAAATCTTTTTTTCTCTCAACTATCCTTTTTTAAAAATATCGCAAAAATGATTTTATAAAAGATTTTTAATTATTAAAACAAAATTTATTTTTAAAAGTGTTTTCATTTATATGTTTCTTTATATATAAAGTAAAAAATAAAATTATTAAATGAAGCTTCTTTTCTTTCTTTCTTTCATAGTTCTTATTTTTTACACCAATTACTCGTATACATCAGCTCTTCCATCAGCTTAATGTTGCCGATTCCACTACCGCCTTCTTCAAGTCATCTTTGGTAATCCAAATAGATACTCTCTATCGTTTTCTTTAGTTTCGAGTCTGAATTTAGGCTTTAATACTACAAGAGAGACATATTTTCTATGTGTATTGTTTATGGTATGTAGTCTTCAACCTATCCGATTTTAGGACAAACGTTATTATTTCTGTTCTTCACTTATAAATTAACCCAAGCTCTTTTGCTAACAGATTATATTTTCTCTTTTTGTCATTTTCTACTGTATGTAAGTTGTCTTAAAGTAGTTAAAATATTAATTAATTAAAAAAATTAAATTTAATAACTTTAACAAAAATAATATATTTTTTATAAAATTTAAAAAGTTTAAATTTCAATTGCATTAACAAATATCAATTATTTTACATAATAATAATAAATATATAACATTTTAATTGTGTATAAAAAACTTATTTTGGAAATTTTCATATATTTACTCATAATATATTTATAAACAAATATTTGCAATATATATCAAATGAAACATTTAATTTAATTATGACGAAAATATGATGAATTTTCTTAAGAATGTAACAGATTAAATTTATATATCATATATATGTTTAATACAAGTTTTATTTTCATCTAAAAAATTCTATTTAAAATAAAGTAGATGTGAAACATAAAATTAAAAAAAATAGATTCGTGAATAATTTTATGTATGTTTTTAATATTAAATTTACATTTTAAAAATAATTATCGTCTAGTTTAAAATTTTAATCTTTTATAATATCATAACTTTACATTAAACAATTTATATAAAGTTGTTAAAAATCATATTAATTTCTTAATATAATAAAACGTAGTTATACATATTTTTAGTGTGATTGTTTTTGAGCTCTTAAATTTATGTTGTTTTTTAATTTTCTACAGAAGTTGTATTTTTAGTATTTAATAAAAAAAATGTTTAATTTTCCTAATAAACATAATTTTTAAATTTTATATGTTTGTTTGTAGTACGCCTATTTTTATTCAAAAAAAGTAAAATTTAACAGAAAATAAAAAATAAAAATTGATTATTTTTTGCTGAAAAGAAAATGGTAAATAAAGTTTTTGGTTTTTAATACATTATTTTTATTTTATAATAATATATAATAACTATATTTGTTTACACAATGAGATAGAATATTAGCATATGATACATGTGTAGGCATATTGAAGATTTTATGTGTATACTTCTTTTCTCTACCTTAGTTTTGACTTTAGTATGCGAATAAATTTGAAATCACTTTTAAAAGAAAAGTATTTCAAATTGACGAGTTAAAAACAAAATAGGTACCCTAATACAAACGGTTATTAAAAAAATATAAAAGTTTGATGTGTTTATTGCAGATACATAAAGAAAAATAATATTTATTTATAATTTAAGAATAACAATTTTCGACAATCTAAAAGCTGCTGAATTTTTGAAAAAACATAACTATAATCTACTATAAAATCACACTAGGCCTATGCATGAATACAAGACGAAAATTAATTCATATATATGAAGTAAGAAGGTATTACAACAAACTTTTATAACAATATATAAAGGAAATAAATATAAACAACCGTTCACAAGCTTTAATGAAATTCAGTGTGTTAAAAATTACCCTTTAAAACTTAACTATGGAAATTCTTTGAGATGAATTTATTACAGAGAAAGAACATGAGGTTAATGAGGAAGGAATTAAAAACTATAGTATCGATCAATGTCAGCCGAAAATTAATTTTGACGAAATTGATACATAATTATGAGAAATTATTACATTCAAAATAAATATTTTTGCCTTTCTTTTTTGAAAACTTAAATAAATTTATTAAGCTGAAAAATTTTAAGAAAATATAATTTTTAAAGCTTTTTTTAATTTGTAAAATAAAATATTTAAATAAAATTATTACACAAAAATTAAATGTAATTAAGCAAGTTAACTTTTTAAATTGATAATTTATAAAATTGAGCTTCATATAGAATAGGTTTTAAAAAAATTGTAATCATTAGCATAATTTTAGCTTACATTCATAAAAATAATAATATATTATAACATCATTTAATATGATTAAAATGACAATATCATTTTTTTTGAAGTTTAATTTTTCTTGATAAAAAATACTCTGTTGTCAAAATTTAAATAATTATATTTTTATGTATTAATACTAATATTATTTGTTTTAAAAAGCAAATAGAACCAAAATCGATTCAGTGTACAAAAATGTAAATAATAAAACAAGTTCAAATCTTAACATTTTTTATTAATTTTGTTTTTCTTTTAATTAAATATTTTCAATACCTAGAAGAACAATTTTTTATAAATTACATTATTAATAAAATATCTTTAACAAGAAAGGTATATTTATGAAGAGACGCAATTCTAAAGATAAATAAAGGGACGGACACATTTTTTTAACAATTGTAAAATTTCTTAGTGAGAAATATAACCTTTAAAGTAATCTAATTGAGTAATTATAAAACGCACAACGCCCTAAACTTACTAACGATATAAAACCTAGATTTTATCATAAAAGATAATAAATGGTTTATAAAACGATTTAGTTTCGCCTAAGGATTCGTCGATAACGTAACAAAAAGTTAACGATTCTACAAAACAGAAAGGTAATCTGTGTTTTTACAGGATAAAAACATCTTTTTCAATGATAGCAACATGTGTCTACATTGTAATCAATAAAAAAGAACAGTTGACTATATGGTTACGCTTTGTGAGAAGATGTTGGGACACGATTATATGAGGCGCCACAATGAAATTGTAAAGTATTTGTATTTGCTTTAATGCAAAAAATACAACACTGAGCTATCAGGAACAAAGGCTAAGAACTCATTTAGTTCAACAGGTAGTGGCCAATAAATTTTTTGAAATACAAGTCGATACTACGATTAAAACAGACATAAAAATTTAATATAATAAACCAGATATTGTGGTAATAGATAAGAAATCCAAAAAGATTCTCATATTTTAAATAGGGGTCACATCTATTGACAATCTTCAACAAGTAGAGACAGAAAAATTAAGAAAATACGATCTGATAGCTAATGAACTAGGTTTAATACATGAGTTTAAGACAAGAGTAATTCCATATATGTTCTTATATAAAGGTATAGTCACTAAATACTACGCAAAATACAGAAAGGCACTAGAAATTTCAGACTAAATCGGAGCATACATCCAATCAGTGATTTAGAACACTCTATAGAATGTGTCGTTTGAGTACAGAAGAGGAGGCAAATTAATATTAGCGGAGAATGAGAGGACGAAAACTTACTTTCAAAGTAAACCGTTTGATATTAAAGCAACAATATAATATAATAATGAAATTAACCCTCAAAATTCTAGTATTTCAATATAAATAAGATTATAAAATAGATATTATTGTGTAATAAGATAAAAATTAAAAATTATAACTTTTATTAAGTAAAATTTAAAATGAAACATAATTTATATTAAATAATATAATAATTAATTTGTGTTTAAATCAAATAACTTTTTTGTAATGCATACAATTATATTTTATAGAATAAGTTATTATTATTCAATTATTAACTTCTACAAAAATATTTTATAATTTTATAATTTATTTATAAATCATATGCATTTTTTTATAAAAAACATTAAATGCTGAGAAATTAATATTTTTAGTTTAAATTAATATAAATATATTTTGAAAAAAATGCTTAATCTAAAAGCCAGTATAACATTATTAATTTTTTGGTATATTTTTGTCTTGATATTATTTTAAAATATTTTTTTTATTTATAGAATACAATTTAAAAATTTTGTTAAATTTAAGTTAAAAATATATATTTATTTATAATCTAGAGTATCATATTTGATTTTATTATGATTAAAATTATGTTTTACTTTGTAAAGATTAAAATTTGTAATCAATCTGCATAAATTTATAATTTTATCTAAATTTAATTTAAAACTTTAGATTTCTTAATATATCATAATGTTTTTTATATCAATAAAAAATAAAATAATTTTATTTTAAACATTTAATTATCACAAGCTTCAATTAACGCGTCAACTGTAAATTTTTTTGAAATTGATGCCAAAGCTTCTTGACACAAAATATATTCTTTAAGTTGTATTTCTCCACATATCATATCAATAACAAATCCTACGCGTCCAAATCTTCCTGATCGGCCAATTCTATGAGTATAAGTATCAACTTGCATTTTATCTTTGAAATAAGGCAACTCGTAATTAATAATTAAATTTACTTGTGGAATATCCATACCCCTAGAAAACACATCGGTTGTGATTAAAATTTTTGATTTTGATGTTTTAAAATTTTCAACAGCAAGATCTCGTTCTTCAACAGTTAAATCTCCATGTAAAATTGAAACAGAATTTAAATCTTCTTCCAGAACTTGTTGTAAGTACTTAACTGTTTTTTTAGTATTTACAAACACAATAACTTGAGCAACAGTTAAAACTTCATAAATAATTTTAAGCGCATTTAATCTATTTCTAAACTCAATATCTAAATGATATAATCTTATTTGGTCTGGTTTTGTATTTTTATCTTCTAGTAACAATGTACATTTTGGAGAATAAGCTTCAATAACTCGATTAACGTCTTCATTGTATGTAGCTGAAATATAAATTTTTTGCGTTTTTTCAAGTATTTTAAGTAATCTAAAAGATTGTGCACCCATGGTAGATTTGTCTAGCAAAACATCTGTTTCATCCAGTACCATAATTTTAATATTATCAGGATTTATTTTTTTTCTTATAAAAAGCGTAAAAATAGAACCAGGACTACCTAAAATTATTTCATGATCAATATTTTCTAATTTTCTATCAACCAAAGCTAAATAACATTTAATTTTTAAAAAATCTGTAAATTTTTTTATTTCATTATAAATTTGTGTATTAAGTTCTCTAGTAGGTGATAAAATAACAGCTTGTGGACCACAACCTTGTTTTATTTTACATAACATTCCAACTGCAAATGCAACAGTTTTTCCAGTACCGCTTTGACTTTGAAAAGCTAAGTCGAATTCATTTTGTATATGTGGAATAGCAGCTTGTTGTATTTTACTTGGTTTATCATATCCTGCCGCATATATAGACTTTAGTAGATTTTCAGGAAGATTCATCATTTCAAACTTTTCTTTTGTTAAACATGAATCTCCACGTAATATTTTAAAGTCATTGGTTCTTGATGAATTAACAACTTCATTTGTATCTTGTTTTATTAAAGTAAACAATTCTTTAGCTACATCTTTATCAGATTGTAGTGTTGCGTCTTGTTTCATCAGGGTATAATAATTTGTAAAAATAAAATTGAAATTTATATATAATATTTTAAGTTTATATAATTTAGCATAATAAATTTTTTAAATTCCAAATTAAAATTTTTGAGTTAAGTCGATGGTAAATATTCCGATATAAAAATATTTATTTTTATTTTTGTAAAATTATTGCTTTAAATTTTAGAGATGAATAAAAAATAATTTTTAATAATTTTGCATTAAATATTTACAATTATTGAGATTTTAAAAATTTATTATTTTAAAACAATTAAAAACTTTTATTTTTTTGTCTAAAATTTTCTTACAAATTAATGATAACGAATTAAAATTTTACAATTTTTTGTTTAGATATATACAATAAACTTATTTATTTATAATATGTATGATCATTTTTTATTCAAATAATCTATTGATCAAATAAATCAGTTATTATAAATAGTTCTTTTTATAGTATTATTATTGCTAGTAATTTTCATAAATTGATATTTACTTTGGTAATTATGTATAGATTATTTTTTATTCTTCATATACTTTTAATCAGTTCTAAATAACAACTATATTGTGTAATTTACTTTTTATTTTTTAAAATAAGCTTAATAATGTTTTCGTCTTCGATCAAAAGAGATACTCTAAAACAGATTCTTCTGCACCATTGAATATAAATCAACGTTCAAAGAAAATTGAATAGTTGAATCCATGATATTTTTAATGGCAAGTCTTACATCACTTTCACATTTTATTATTTATAAGATTATTATTGTCTTGAGGTTATTTATTAATCTAATTTACAAAAAAAAAGATCTTATTTTCTTAATTTTCATTTAAATATAATAAGAAAATTTTGGTTGGTTCTACTTATTTCGACAATTAAAATTTCAAATTATTCTTATTCAAGAAAAAAAACTGGTTTGTTAGAGCTCACCCTAATATTTATACTATTTTTGTATTCAATCATGTCTCATTTTTGTCATTAGACATCATCTTTTATTTTAAATAAAGCCACGTTTTATTTGTTATTTTTTAAGTCTTTTATTTTTAATATTTAATTGTTTTTTTCTAACAATAAAATCTTAACATTTAAACACAATGAATTTTTAGATTATAAATCGTATTTATATAATATCTACAATATTCAAATAGTCTTTTTTGTACATAAAATAATTTTATTTTTTCAAAAAATATGTTGATTATAAGATATATCTTATTTTTATTTCTTTACATACTAAAAAATTATAATGTTATTAATTTATGATTAGTTTATTTTTAAATCTCATTGCTCGATGCAAATTAAAGCTACCACTAACATAATTTAGGTGAATGTTACAGGTTCACACTTATAATGTGATAGATATTATTATGCGAGAAAAAAAAATTATCTTTTTTAATTTTAGTATTTAAAACGTCTTAATAAGATATTTTTAGCATCATTAAGAGAGTCATACATGTTCAATAACTTGTTCATACTCTATGTTTAACACAAGCGGATTTACCTAAAATTTCAAATTATAAATTAAGTGTAAATATTTCCATAAAAAAATCAAAGTGATTTTTTAATCTTATATCGTTTTAAATTTTATTTAATATTATTAAAAATGTTATTTTTTTGATGTTTTAAAATTATAATTTCGATTTGTAACAAACAAAAAAATAATATCCTGATTAAATTCAAGTAAACAAATATATAATATATTTTATTATTTATATTAATAAAATAAGGTGTAATATTTATTTAGTTATACAATTATATGTTTAATTTAATTTTACTATTATAATTTTGAGATCTAGATTTCAAATTAAAATGATATTATTCTTAATAAATTATTTTAGATAAAAACCTTAAATTTTTTATTATTTTATTTGTTTTATTATATAAATTTATTATAAATTAAAATATTTAATAAAATTAAAATTTTTATAATAATGTTATTTTTGTAAATTTTTCAAATTTTGATTTGATTAAGTAGTAAAGTTTTAAATATTAAAACTTTTAAAAACCTTATAAATTAAGTATTCAATATTATTAAATTTTGTAAAAAAATTGTTGAAATTATAAATTCTAATTTTAAATTTATTCAATTAATTATTTGCTAAAAAACTTTTTGTTTAAATACTAAATAACTTATTTAATCAAATATATCGTTAAAAAAACTATACATATAAGTTTTTTGTTTTATTTTATAAAAACTTAAAATAAATAATAAAAAAATTTTAAAAAAATCAATGTGTACTATAATTTATTATTAAAGAATTAATTTGTTTTTTTGAAAAAAATTTTAAAATATATAAAATTTTATTGTATTAAAATAACAAAAATTTTACCCTTATGAATGAAATAAATGTTTTAAGACAAAGATACAAATTTCCGTCTAAAGAATATATAACAGTAATGAAAAAAGATAAAAAAAATATTATTAGAAAACTTGAAATTAACACATGTAAGTATTATAAATTAAAATCTAATAAATATTTAAAAAAAATTTAAAGTTATTAGGTAAAATTAATTTTCCTTTATATCATGATTATATTACTTGTTTAATAAATAACAATATTGAAAATATAATTGATTTAAGAAATAAATTGCAAAAATACGAGATTTTTGTTGAAGAAATTGATAACATACTTACTGGATTAAATTATGATATTTCTAATCTTAAATCTAAATATATGTGGCATGATATCGAAATTACATTTTTGACACAAAAAAATCTTAATGAGTATGTAAATGGTGTGTATAAAATTAAAGATAAAAAATACAATAATCAAATTATAATGAGAGTTTCTAAACTTGAAAAAAAATTATCAAATATAAAAAATAATCTGAATAAATCTAATTTAAGAATTTGTAAAATAAAAAAGAATTTTGAAAGTGCTAAAAACATTATAGTTGAATTTTTATTATTTTTAAATGATAATTTTGTTGAATCTATTTTTTTAAAAAAATTAAACGATGAAATTAAAAGTATAATTGATTTTTTTAGCAATTCAGATGATAAAGTCAAATTAAAATTAAATTATTTTAAAGACGATGAAAATAATATTTTAAGGATACCATCAATTAAAGATAAAGAACAATTAAGGCAAGAATTTCTAATAATCGCTGAAGAAAAACTTTTTAAAAATTATAATTATGATTACGTACCTTTCATACCAGAATTTTATGATATCGCTTATGATTACTTTACATATCCTAGCACTAATGAAAATTTAAACGAATTACTGGAAAAAGTTAACATAAATTAAATGTTTTATTTGTTAATGTTTTAATATTTAATTTGGATAAAATTGCATATTTTTTTATTATATTGAAAAATAAAATTTTTTATCATTGGTAATTTATATTTTTTAATCTTCAGCAGGTAATTAAATTTTTTAAATTTTTAACTAGAAATTTTTTTGGTAATAATATCAATAAAATATATTTATGCTTAAACATCCCTTAATGCATATATTTACATTTTCTACAAAAAAAACTTACACACCCGTAATTGTTAAAACAAACTTTTTTCTTATTAAAAGTCAATTTTCAACACATTTTCCACATATTTATATTAATTCTACATTATCAGAATCTCAAACAATAAAGATAATCTGTAATTTTATAAAGAATAATTTACACATGAAAGATGACAATATCGTTAACATTTCCATTACAGAAACTACAATTATTAAATATACAAAGAAAAAAAATTTTAATAAGTCAATTATTTATTGTAATGGTATTTTTACAATGATAAACAAATTATTTAATGAAGATAAGATTTTAAAAAATTATTTGCAAAAATTAAAAAATAACATGTTATAAGAAAAATATAGATTAATAAATCTATAATTTAATAGATTATATTAATATTTAAGTTTAATATTGTAATTGAAGTTACACATTAAATTAAAATAAAAATATTTTTACGTCGTTTTATATTGGTAAATTCACTAAAGATTAATAACATAATGATTATTAAAAAATATTTTTCTTTACATATATATTCTTAAATAATGGGGGTAAAGACAGAGCAAACAGGAGAAAACAAAACAAAACATTTAAAAACTGTTGAAGCGACGATAGACAACAATGTTGGTATGATTGAAGAGGACGGTAATAAAAAAGATAATAATTCCTCTTTTTCCACTTCCGAAACTCTAGATTCGATTCTTACAAGTATCGAGTCTATTGAAGAAGAATGGCCTCAAAAAGTGTACTTAGCAGTACTTAATAGATTTGGCAGAATGCCAAGAGGAGGTTGGAAAAAAGCTAACGATGTCTTCTGTAGGAGTTTCTTAACTGACATGGAAGTCCAAGAGTTTATCAGTAGAGCAAAACAAGCTCTTACTAGCAATAGTGGTAAACAATACTCTGCCCGAGAGTATAAATTGGACAATAATAAAAGGAGGAAAACCGAAACAGTGGAAAAGGAGTGTAGCCTTTTAAATGGTAAAATTCTGTTAGATACACTCAATGTTTTTAAGGAGAAGCTTGCAATCCTGAATAAAACGAGTGTGGAAAAAATGGAAAGAACGCGAAAAATTCCATTGTTGAAAGTTGATTCCATAAAGCTTGATGCAACTATCAAAGCTGTACAAGACCATGTCAGTAAGCACCCACCCCATTCAATGTCCGAGATAGCGCGGATACTGCAGGCGGCACAGATTTGCTATCAGGAGACTACCCGTAAAGACGCTAAACCATCAAAATGGGTCGAAAGCATTAAATGTAAGATTTCTTTACTTGAAAGTAAGGTGAAGCTTTTAGAAAAGGTTCGAGCCTTTGGAAAACTCTCAGCTGAAGAAAAGCGCGACGCTAAGAAGTATATGAGAGAGGTGAATATGCTTGCATGTTTACATCAAGATACTTCTAAAGCTATAGCTATCTTTAGCGAAAGAGCAGCTGTATATTCGAAGAAGCTGGAGGTCGCCGACCGACGCAGAGAATATAGAGTGCAAAACCAAAGCTTTGAGCTATATAGAAGCAATTTCTATAGAAAACTCGGAGGTGCTCAAGAAGTTGCTCACAATGTGAGTAAAGTAGATATATCAAATTTTTGGTCTACTATGTGGAACAGAAATGATGATATAGATACAAATAAAACCTTTGATGCTTATCTTATGGAGTATGTCCCTGATACAAATGATCAAGAACCCTTTCCTACATATGCAGAATTTATTGATATTATTAAATATCTTCCAAATTGGAAAGCTGCTGGATGCGATGGCATTTATAATTTCTTTATTAAGAAATGTGAAAGTATTCATCCATTCCTTTATAATGTTATAAAGGAGATATGCTTAAAAGGGGAAAATCCCGAACCTTGGTTTTACAAAGGTTTGACATACCTGATACCGAAAGGTGTTCCAACACGTGGTAGCGACTTTTAGACCTATCACATGTATGTCTAATCTCTACAAACTAACAACAAAATGCACAACGAAAGTTATGCAGTTAATAGTAGAGAGAAGAGGGTTGTTAGCTGAAAACCAGATGGGTACAGTTAGAAACGTGCAAGGAGCCAAAGAACAAGCTATGGTTAACATAGCAATCGATAAGGAGCATGGTAACAAACTGAAAAACATGTGGATAGATGTTAAAAAGGCCTACGATTCAGTAGACCATAAACATCTATTAGCATGCGTAAGTAAATTAAATCTCCCTCAATGGATAGTTACTTTCCTTGAAAGTATTATCAGCCAGTGGCACATTGAGATAAAGTCGGGAGTGGAAACAATCCTGGAGAAAAAGATAGAGAGAGGAATTTTACAAGGATACTCTCTATCACCTTTACTATTTGTTCTATGTATGGACCCGTTGAGTAGGAACTTAACTCACTGTATCCAAAAGTAGAAATTAATTTGAAGGAAAAGGACTTTATAACTAACCACCTGCTGTTTATTGATGATCTAAAGCTTCTTGCAAAGACAGAAGTAACTCTCAAGTCAATGAACGAAGAAACTAAAAAATTCTTTGCGACTGTAGGACTTGAGATGAACCGGGAAAAATCAGCTACTAATTGTACAGGGTGTGAAAGCGATGCAGTTGTATTGGAAGGCCATCAAGGTTATAAATACCTAGGAATAACGGAAGACGCCTCCTGTATAGTCAAAAGAGAGACTTTTGAAAAAGTTAGGAAGGAAATACTTTGTCGGGTGGAAAAACTGTGCATGACTAAACTCAATGGTAAGAACATGATTCGAGCCATCAATGAGCATGCAATTTCAGTTATAAACTACCACGTAGGACTCGTAAAACTTGAACCTAGTGATTTTAAAAGTCTTGATCATGACATCCGTCAGGTACTAATTAAGTACCAAGTTCATTTACAGCCAGCATGTAAGGAAAGACTATACCTTCCTAGAACGGAAAATGGGAAGAGGACTTACAAATATTGAATTTAAAAGTGAATGTATGCTTTTAACAATGCATAGATCGCTAAACGAGACTAGAAATAGCTCTCTTAGACGTGCTGCAATATTGAAAAGTGAAGAAGCATGTGCTTCTCACCTGTCTCTTATAGTAAGTTACCTCAAAATTAGGTATAGTCTGGAAGAATTCCATCCTTAAAAGTGTTAGTTGAAGCACAAA
>KE647155.1:0-15905 GCA_000447185.1 Vairimorpha apis BRL 01 | reverse complement strand
AAAAAATAATTTATTTTTTTTATAAAAATTTTTAAGAAAAATTAAATGATATAAAATAAAATTTATGTGTTATATTTTAAATTAAATATAAAAACGCGATATCATAAAAAAAAAGTTGTAAATGTAATATTTATTTTATAAATGACTAAAAAAATTATGAAAATAAAATTAATGCTGTATTAATTAAAAACGCTCTTTTAAAAAAAATTTAGTTTTACTTTTAAAATTTAAAGTAGTAAATTTCTATCCAAAATAACTTCATAATTATCATTCTTTTCATAATTCTTAAAAAATCTAATAAAAAAGTATACAAATTAAGAATATCATTTAAAATATGATTTTTAGTAATACTATCGTTTAAAGAATGTTTAATACTTTTTTTTGCTAAATAAATTCAAATTTATTGAAAATACAGTAGAAATAAATTAATCAAATATGTTTATTTAATTTTACAAGAAAAAATATTTGTTATTTAAAATATTAAAAAATCAAAATAATTATTTTTATATAAGTAAATAATTTATTAAAAATAAATATGTTATTTTATTTTTTTTTATACAATATAAATTTTTAAAAAATACATCTATTTTAATAATTAAGCTTTGTTTCTTTTTATTTAAATAAAATTAATTGTTACAAGATAAAAGTACTTTTATAATTAAAACAGTTGAAAAATACAATTTAGTCAATTTTTTAATATACAAATAAAATTAATTGTTACAAGATAAAAGTACTTTTATAATTAAAACAGTTGAAAAATACAATTTAGTCAATTTTTTAATATACAAATAAAATTAATTGTTACAAGATAAAAGTATTTTTATAATTAAAACAGTTGAAAAATACAATTTAGTTAATTTTTTAATACACAAATAAAATTAATTGTTACAAGATAAAAATATTTTTATAATTAAAACAGTTGAAAAATACAATTTAGTCAATTTTTTAATATACCAATTGAATCAATATAGCAATCGCAGGCATCCAAATATCACATTCGTTAAATTTAGTTTCTACACACTCATCCACAATCATTCTAATAGCTTGCTTAACATTTTTATCACTTTTTTCAATTTCAATTATAGAATTTATATTTTTAATAATAAAATCATTCAAGTTTTGTTTGTTATTTTCAAAAAAAACCATTCTTCGAGTGGCATCTTTTATTTTATTTCCTACTATTAAATTATTTTTTTTGATGCTTTTTGCTTTAAATTGTTATACAACTCTTCAAATTGCTTTATTATTTCTCCATAATTCGTATTACAAACTTGTGTAGAAGACATTTCATTAGAAGATGTAATATTTTCATTTAAAATTTTTGGTTGAAGTGTTAAATTTTTATCGTTTAAAGTGGTGTTACTTTTAAGATTTGAATAAACAGGATTAGCGGTATAAGATGGAATATTAGGTTTAGGAAAAACATTTGGCTTTGGAATTGTTGTTCTATTTATATTCGCATTATTTAAAGAACCGATACCAATATTTCCAGTTTTAATTTGGCTGTATGTTTTTACACTATTATCATGTTTAGGGATTGGTTTGGTATTAAACGATGTAACGCTTTTGTTTACACCTTTGTACAATGAAGGAGATGGTTTTATTGGCTTTGTTGCAAAACTTGTTACACTTTTATTAATTCCACTATAAATCGAAGGTTTAACTTCTTCTGATAATTTTTCGGGTGTTTTTGTAGCATAATTTTTATCAGAATTTGTTAAATTAGTCGAATTATTATTATTTTTTGCTGGATCAATATTCAAATTTTTGATATTATCAACTATATTAACATTAGATTTTACATTCAGATATTGGTTTATATTATAATTGTCATATTTTATCTCTTTCAAATCTTTGTAAATTCCATGTGATATACCATACCAAAAAAATTCATTCATTATTGGATCACTACATTTAATATTAAAATTCTTTATTAAATTGAATTCACATCCATAGTTTTTAAAAAAGATGAAATATTGTAAATACCTATATTGACATCTGAGTTAATATAAAATTTTTCTGGTTTATTTATTATCAAATTAATCAAAGAGTTATTTAATTTAGTGTTAAATTTCTCAAGTAATTGAATTACTTCGTTATTAGATAAACTAGAATAAAATAAAATTAAAATTAAAATTCTATATTGATCATTAGATATTTTATTAATTAAATCAGAATAATCTTTTGTTACAAGTATGTAAAATAAATATTCGTTCCCTTCAAAATCCATTTTTTTATTTATTAATAAATCAACAAAAAATTTTACAGATAATGACTTATCTTCTATTGTTTCAAGATATTTAACATTGTTTTTAATCAAGTTAATTGTTAAATCATCATTCAAATCAAAATTATTATTTTCATTATTTGATATATTTTCAGATTTATTTTTCTCAATGTTTTCAATTAAAATTTGTGCAATTTTAGAACGAATTTCTTCATTAAATGTATATTCTTTATTTGCATATAAAATTTTAATTATACTACTTTCTTCTGTTTCATTTTCACATAATTTAAATTCTGTATCTTGTATTTTATAATTTCTGTTACCAATTAAATGTCCTGCTAATTGCACATTTGTATGAATATTTGTAAAATTACTAGTTTTAATTTCAGTCTGTCCTTTAACATATGAATAGCAACATAATGGATCTTTTTTAGAAAAAGATATTTGATGCACTGATTCGATTGATTCAGTTTTAATTAAGTTTAAATCATTAATATTGAGTGTATCTAATTGTGTTTCACTATAGATAATTAAAATATCATTTGATAAAAAATCAAATCCAATAATATTTTCCTTAAAAGAACCAATTTTGTCCAAACTATTACTATCTAATTTAAACATAACCAAAGAATTCATATTTGTGCCTGCAAATATATAAGTGCTAAATTTTGGATGCCATTTGATTGTATGAACAATATTTATATCTTTATTTTTAATTGTCAAAGCTACATTTTTATTTTTTATATCTAATACTAAAATTTTACCACACTCGGTTCCAACACTTAGAATTCTTGAGACTTTATAATTCCAACTTAAACACATTATTGAATAATTCAAAGGTATATCACATTTATATTGATGATCAGGTTTGTCTAAATTAATAAAAATAATTACACCAGTTGAAGAACCTGCAGCTATTACATTTTTTGATGTATTAAAATCAATTGCTCGTACTTCACCTTCAAAACCTTTATATGTATTACACAATTTTAATTCTTCAATATAAGAATATATTTCAAGTGTAGAATTTGACATTCCACAAGCTAAAAAAATATCTGAATTTTCTCTTTCACACCACTTTAAAGTTAAGAATTCGTTTTCGGATTGAATAATTTCAGAAGTTGTATTATTTATGTAATTATAAATACTTAATTCAGAAGAAAGCTTAAACTTTGAGTCAAGAACTCTTCCTTTACTAGCTAATGCTATATAAGGTTTTAATGTACTGAACGAAGTGAGATATGCTTTATTAAAAATCATAAAGGGGTAAACATAACAAAATTTTAATTTTTTAAATTTCCTAGGATAGTTTTTTGTAAATTATGCTAAAAAAAACTTTTTAAATAAATGTTTTTTTTATAAATGTAATTAATTTATTAAAGTATACTTATAAATAAACTTACATATAAATTCCATAAAATAATTAATATTTTATTTAAATAAAAATATTGAAAAATGTTAATTAAAAAGCGTTTTACGTTTTTTAAAAATATTTTAATCTTTTAAAGAAAGTAATTTAGATAAGTTGTATTAAAAACTTTATATTTGTTTATTTATAAAAAGTTGTTATAAACTTTATATGCGTTAAAAAATATTGTTATTAAATTTAGTACATTTAGAAATTATCTTAAAAAACTCTTGTTATAAAAATAAAAAACACTACCATTGTTTTAAATTTTTAAAACGTCAAATCTATTTGTTTACAAATATATTTAATTTATATATTTTTTAAAAAAATCAACTAAATAAAGCTTGAATTTTAATTTTTTTATTTATATTCTTAAAAATTTAGTTATTATATTAATTTAAATAAAATATATTTTTAGCTACATTAATTTATATCTATCAACAAAAAATATGCATTTTTAATAAACAGTTATAAATATCCTACATACATATAAATTTTTAAATAAATATAAAATGATAAATCTTATTATAAGGAATAATATTGTTTATTATTTTATAAACAATTGATGATTTAAAATAAAATTAACTTACAAAAAAGTCTATAAAGTTTTATAAAAACATGACTTATTTTACAATAATGCTTTATAATTTTAATTAAGTTTTTATTTATATAAGAAATATTGTGCATTTTTATTCTATATCAAATTATGTATAAATATGTTAACTTTTAGGATATAAAAACTTTAAATTTAACTTTAAATAATTAAATGTAAACAATATAAACATTATAATCAACAATAATAAAGATAATAAAGTAAATGATAACAATAAAAATATAGACTGAAAAATATTAATAATAATTTTAAAAAACATTTTATTAATTCTTAAATAAGAAAAGATTATTATTATTTTTATACGAAATATATGGTTTATAAGAGTTTGTTAAAACAATTTATAAAATAAGCAATAGAAAAACTTTGTATTTGAAATATACTTAATAAACAAACTCAAATGCATATACTTGGATCAAAATATATACTTTTTAAAAATTTAATATTTGCCCATGTTAGATAATTTTGAAGAAATTTTAAATTTAAAGATATCGCATATAATGGAAAAATATAAAGATGTAGATGATAAAAATGATTATGAATTTGATTTTGAAAAAAATCAAATTTTAAAAGAACAAAATTACAATCAAAAAAATAAAGAATTTTGTAAAAGTGAAAAGGAAAGAAAAAAGATTAAAAAAATAATTAAACTTAAAAATGGTTTAAAAGAATATAAGGATTTGTATGAACTTGTTTTTGGTCATGAATGATTATTAATAAAATTTTAAAATTTATGGTAAATATCAGTGTAATATATAAATTATTATAAAAAATTTTTAGGTCATAAGTTTTTTTAGGATATTGATTTAAGCTATAAACTACTACTTATTACTATAATCTAAAATAAAAAGTTTTATTATATGAAAATGTACAAATATAGTTTTTATTTGATAATAAACATTTTTTATGATAAATTAAAAATCAACAAAGATTTTGACTTTATTGCTTTTTATTTTAATAAATTATAATAAAAATTGAATATTTTACCATTACATTTACTAAAAATTTTTTTGCAAAAAATTGAAATTATATTGATCTAATTATATTGCCTAATTTAAAAATCATTTTTAATTATAATATAAAGTTTTATTTGCTTCTTTATATATTTATATAATTTGTATTTTCCTCTATTTTTTAATTTTAATATAAATATATTGTATTATAAATTCTATAACATATTTTTTATTCACATAAAAAAATCTTTTATATCCAATATTTTCAACTTATTTGATTTTTAAAACTTTATTAGTATATTTTTATATTAAAATTATTCAAATAATTTTTGAAATCATAAATATTAAATCATTAATCAAAATAATACATTTTTAATTTTTTTTGAGGTATCATGTTTTATAAAAAAACACTATATTACGAAAAAATTAAATCTTGTCTGATTTTAAAATATTTTTATATTACTTATTAAAAATTATTTCAAATTCAATTTTTTTAGTTATTTTATGTAAAAGATGTTAAATAATTGTTTTTTTTTATTTACTTTTTTAAATTTGTTAAATTTCAAATCTATTTTTAAAAATCTAAATATTTTAAAAATGATTTTATTTGTTTTTACCCTCTACGTATGGAACTAGTAAAAATTGACAAAATAAATTATGAAGAAATTTTAGAAAATATTCATCTTAAAATAAAAACAAATAAAGAAGATGTTTTTTCTACAATAAAAGATTGTATGTTGTATATTCCACATAAATATGAACTCATTTGCAATGTAATTGTCTCAATCATAAATTATAATTTGGAATTTAAAGAAGAAATAAAAAATATAATTTTAGAACCTGAAATTTCAACTGATTATCAGTTTTCAAAATTTATATATGCAAAAGCTTTAGGATTTATGATTGAAATTGAAGGCGTTGAAAATATATGTCAGTTATTTACAGATGTTTTTATAGATACAAAAAATGTAAATTTATATGTAAATAATTTAAAAGATTTTAGTAATTGTGATTATATACGGTTGTACTACATAATTTCGATATTAAAAAATTATTGTTTTGATATTTTATCTTGTCTAAACGAGCTTCAAAATTTTTCTATTGATAATATTTTTGAAGGAATATTATGGATGATAGGTAAAATAGATGATATTTATTTAATAAATATTATTTTAAGATTAGTTGAAGACAATTTCACATATAATTCATTTTTATTTTATTGTACTAAAATGCCTAAAAATTTTAGAGATTTATTGTTACCTTTTTTTATGAAAGATTTATCAATAAAAAATCTTTTATAGAAAATTTTTCAAAATTACAGGAATTTATTGATGAAAAAACCAAATTAGAATTTATAAAATTCTGTTCCTTTGATAGTTGCAATAAAATATTTGATTATGATGAATGTAATATTGAATCTATATCTAAAGATCAATTTAAAATTAATGAAGATAAAAGAATTTTTTATAAAGATTTTTGTTTATTAGGATCACCATCCATTTCTCATTTTTTAAGTTACTTAGAATTATTTAAAAATGAAATGAGAATGGATGAAGAAAATCAAAAAATTTTCTTAGAAATATTTAATGATATTTTTGCTAATAAAATAACTTTTAAAAAAGTAGTGATAACTAAAATGAAAAAATTCAAATTTATTAAATAATTTTTTTAAATTTGATTTCATTAATATTTTATTTTAAAAATTTAACATAAAAATAAGAAGACTAAAAAAATTTAAATTTTATAATTTTTAAAAATAATAGTTTTAATTGTAATAACATTTGTATTAATTTAATTAATCATATATTTTTTAAATTTAATCCTTTTTAATTTTATTATTATTAATGAATTATAATAAATGATTATTTATAAAAATTTTTATGATATATATTATTATAGTATAGATTAAGATTACCTTTTTTATATAAAATTTATAGTTTATTAAAAATTTATATATCATTTAAAAAGTTGAAATTAATTATTGTTTAAGGTTAATAAGATTAATTTAAATTCTATTAATTTTTAAATTTTATGCAAATATCATTAATAATGTTTTTAACAATAAAGAATAACTGTATTTGTTGTTCATATTTTATAACTTTATTAATTATTAATTTAACCATATTTAAATAGTTTAATATTATTACTTTTAATTATCTATCATCTATATCGTTAAAAAAATCTTTAATAATATCACATGTTGAAAACTTTTTCTAATTTATTAAATTACAAACTATAATCAAAATGTATATTACAAAATAGATTATCTTTAGATAAAATTATAAGATATTATAATAGTTTCTAAAAATTTATTTTTTTCATACCCTTTATATGGACACTCAAAATAAAAAAAATCTTTTAGAAAATATTCTTATAGAGGTGTTGACTTTGAAATAATAAAAGATATGAAATTTAGTCAATTTGCGGAACTTCTTCCTTCAAGACTTAGAAGACGAGTCAAGAGAGGATTAAGCAGCAAAGAAGTTAATTTAATCAAGGAATGTATTGCTAGTAAAGAAGCTGTTTCTAATGCTCATGAAAAACCAGAGATAGTAAAGACACATGCTAGATCTGCAATTATATGGCCATGTATGGTTGGAAGCATAGTTGGAGTACATACAGGTAATGGATATTTACCTCTTGAAATAAAACCAGAAATGCTTGGGTGTCTTTTATCAGATTTTACAGTTACAAGAGAACATCCTAAACATGGTAAACCAGGTATTAGCGATTATGCTGGAAGTAAGTTCGTACCATTGAAATAAATTTTTATTTAAACTTTTTGTAAATTTAATATATAAAAAAAACAAAAAATTTGATTTTAAAAAAATAATTTATTAATATTTATCTGCGTATTTCAAATCATGTGGCTGATGAACTTTTTTCTGTGCAGTAATTTGAGTGCTAAAATTTTTGCAAAATAAATAAACTATTGTATGACTATAAAATTTCATGTAAAAACTTTATAAAATATTTTTTAAAATGGTATTTACAAATCAAACATCATTGATTTATAATATAACAATTTTTTTATACGTTCTAAAACAACATTTTTTTGACATCCAATTCTATATCATTATAATTCAAATTTTACACGTAAACTTAATAAAAAACATATTGATTAATTTTACAAAAATATTTGAAATTTTCTACTATAAAAATTAATTTTTAGATTTTTTTTTAATTTTTTAAACTAGCATATATTTTATAAGCAAAGACGTGTAAAAATTATTTTTATTATAAAAAATTAAATGTTTTATCCATAAATTTTTTAGTATTATATGTTATATTTAATATAAGAATTATTAGATTTATTTTTATTGATAAAATTAATTTTTAAAAAAATTCATTTAGATTATGAATTTAAAATATAAATAATTTTAGAATATGACTTTTTTACGAAAAATTATTCAAAAGTCAAACGAATTATTAAAAATTGTTTTAAAATTTAATAATTTTAATAGGTTTTAAAGTATAAAATAATGACAGATTAAACTTTAGTTTTTAGTTTATTTATAATGATTATATTGTAATAAATATAAAAATAATTTCAAATCAATAAAAAGTTATATCAAATCTTTTTTTCAAGATTTAAAGATTAGTTAATTAATTTTTTAAAAAAACAAATTTCACTATAGAATAAAAAATGTAAATGTTTTTTTTGTAAATTTTAAAATATAAATTTATAACTTTATTATTGGTAAAAATATAATTTTTCATGAAAATAATATCTAAGTTTTAAATGAAAATAAAAATTTAAATTTTTTTCTTATATTTTGTACAAAAAACTAAATATTTTTGCCTAAATTTTTATATTGTATGTTTTAAATTTATATCTTTTTTAATAAATGTTTTTTTATTATATATTTGATAAGAAAAATTCAAAATTTTTAATTTTTTTTTCAATATTTCTGTCATATAACTTATTTTTTTTATTCAATAATATTTAGATATGTTATCAAAACCAGTTTAAAAGATTATAACATGACATATTTTGAACTGAATTACTTTTTTTCTATAAAATGTTATTTAAAAGTCATTAAGTTAGATTATCAAATTAAATTTAAGTCAAATTTATAAACAGTTTTTTTTGTCAAATAAAGAAAAAATTAATTTAATAAATAATACATAATATATTTGCCTATATATAAATGATATATATAAATCATAAAACTGCAAGTTAAAATTAGAAAGTTACATATAAATTACTATTTTTGATAATAAATTCGAATATTTTATATAATAATTTCTAGTAAACATTCAATAAAGTTTTTTTTAGTTATTGTATAAAAAATAATTGTTTGATACATCATGTGATCCAATAAATTAAATGAGATTAAAATTTTAAAAAAAAATTTTTTTTGAAAACGAAACATTGTGTTAAAATTCACCAAATTTTTTTTATTTTATAGTATTATTAAAAGTATTTTCAGTATATAAATGTGCAATTTAAAAAAATTATTTAACATTGCATAATATTTATAAACTAAATAATAAATATAAACACTTTTGATTCATAATAAAATAAAACTTTTTTAATTAAATTTTTATGTTTTACATTGAAAATTTAACAGATAATTTTACATGTTATAACAAAAATACATAAAAAAAGTATAAAACGTTAAATTGATTTACAGCTACATTAAGCAACGAATTTCAACTTTCAAATCGAAAAAATTAAAAATATATAAAAATTTTTAATTCAAATTAAAGAGTCTTCACTATGATTAAGACAAAATAATATTACAGCCAAAGAAGAGGGAACACTTTGTGTACTCTAAGATAAAAATATATTTATGGTATAAGAACTCAAATGTTTCCATTGTCGAGACAAAAGAAGAACTGTGACCACTTGGCAACTAAGTGTGACAGAATGATCTCGTTTGACTACATGAGGTGTCATAATGAGATTGTAAGATACATTCACTGTAACTATGTTAAAATATAATCTGAATAGCTCAAAAAAATTAGGAATCATCCTATACAAGAAATTATTACAAATGAAAACTATGAAATCAGAGTAGATATAAGAATTAACATGGACTTGAAAATAACTTCCAATAAAACTGATATCTTTGTGCTGGAAAGTGCAAATAAACAAATAACTTCATAAAGACAGTATTAACTAATATAAACAGTTTATACACGTTATAAAATTAAAAAAAAAGATCTGTTAGTAAATAAGCTTGCGTTCATTTCTAAGTACAGAACAGAAATAATTCTGTTTGTTCTAACATGGGATGAATCAAGACTTCGTACCATAAACAGAACTCAAAGAAAATAGGTCTCTCACCTATTACGGACGACTACAGACTAACTCAAACACTAAAGAAAACGATGGAAATTATCTCTTTAGACTACCGAAGAGAATTTGAAGAAGATGGAAGTAGAATCAGCAACATTTAACTGATAAGCTTAAGAAATTGGTTTTAAAACTAAGAACAGTGAAAGAAGTAAAAAAATTAAAATAAAATTTTTTATTTTTTATATAAAAACCAAAAATAAATTAATAAAAAAAATTTTAGTAATCTGTATTTTTATGCTTCTAAAATTTAAAATTAAATTTATTATTTTGTATTATTGATTAATATTTAAATCAAACTTACATTAAAATATTAATAACCATTTATTTCAATTATAATATTATTACTAGTTACAATATTTATTATTCTTTAAAAATTTTTATTCTTTTCAAAACTATATGTTTTTACATTTTATTTATAAAAATAAGTTTAAAAAATTATATTATTTGTTTTTTTTATTATATTTTAAAAAAAATTTAAAAAAGTTTATTTTATTATGTCTTTAATTATTAAAAATAGTCTTCAAAATCGTCGTCACCTTTCGAATTTTTTTTCTGTTCTTCTTTTTTTTGTGCAAAAATTTGAATTAAAAAACATAATATAATCATAAAAAACGTTTTCATTAAAAAAAATTATACTGCGTTTATATAATTTTATATAACCAATTAAAAATAAACCAATGATCAATAGTTGAAATATTTTAAAACGATTTTTGTTTTGAAATCTAATATCTTTTTAAATTGTAAATTAAAAATATTTTAAATTACAATTGAAAGAAGTTCATACATTGAAAAATAATATATGTAAATTACTAAACTCTTGTATAATAATAAATAAAAATTTTAAATATTTTTGTGCATATAAATAAAATACAAATTTATTTTGTGCTAAAATATAAAGTTTTGAAATTAATATTTAAGTATGTTAAATAATAAATCTAAAATGTTTTTAAATACAATAGATTCATTGTATAATTATATCTTTTACAACAATTGAATTTTTTGTTTTTATTTTTAGAAAAATTTTATTATAATTAAAATTTTGTTTAACTGATAGTAATGATATTAAGAGAAAATATAGTAATAAATATTTAATAAAAGAAAAAATTTCAACACAATAATTATTGACTCTTAATAAAAAAACGGGTTATTCCACATGTAAATCCAAATAAAATGTTTATGTTTTTAATAAAATAGGCAAATAAAATAAAAAATTGAATATATATATATGTTAATAAAATATTATTTTGATGAAATGTTATAATGATTTTTTAATTTAATTATAAAACTTTAACAAAATATATTAAGTTTATGTTATTATATTTATACATGATAATTGTAATAAAATTGTTATAATTTATTTTTAATTCTTAATAATACATACGATATAATATTATATAATAAGATTTTGTGTTTTTTATTTATTAAATTTCTATAAATATTATAGTAAAAAATATAAACAAGTAAATTTTTATTTACATATCAAAAAATCAATATGATATTGAAAATATTGAAATTAATGTTTTAGATGTTTTGTGGTTATTGTGAAATAATTTTTTCGATTTATTTATATATTAATACAATTGTTAAAAAATTCATCTATATTTAGGTCAATCTATTTTTATGGTTTAAAAAAAGAGCTTTTAAATAAAATCACTAACTTTTAATAAAATAGTTAGTCATTGTAAATTCATATTTTTATTTTTAAAGATAAAAAATATCTTGTCACAATTTTTGATCATGCTTTTATAAACAAAATAAAATATAAATTTTAAATTAAATACTAAAATTTTCTTCATATATTAAAATGCATATTAATATTTAAAATAATTGTAGATGGCATTGAATTTGAGAATTAAATTTAAATAGTTTTTTTATTTTAAATAATCTTTAATTTTTTTAATTTAATTTTTTATTGACTTGAAATATTCACAATTATATATTTTTATATTTATTTTATTTAAATTCTATTATTTAATTTTTAAATTGAACAAATGCGCATAAAATTCTAAAAAAAGATATTTTGTTTTACTTAATAAAAATTATACCATATGTTATGACATGGGAGGGAATAGTAACAACTTTCCACAAACAATATAGGAATGTGCTAAATATAGACAGTCGAACACAGGCATACGTACAAGCCAGAGTGCTTAAGATGACCCTAGAGAGTCTCTCTATGGAAGCCCGAAGAGGCAAGTATATTACGGAAGGTGAACAGGAGGTTAATGAGTTAGAAAATTTGGAATCACATAAATGCGAAAGTCGCCCTATATCTACTTGTGGCAATATATAAATTATTGAAAAACACTATACCCTAATAAATATTTTCTTGTTTTACTTAATATAATATATGATTGTATTGACAAATAATAAATAAAATCTGCAAAAAAAAACTTTTATATAATATTATAAAATATTCAAATATTTTTCTATGATTAATAATATTTATATCAACTTATTTTATATGACTAAATAATTTTAATATATTACTTATAATTTGAATCTATAAATTAAAATGCTAAATTATGAATATTAAAATTAATATATATGGTTTTACACAAAAAATTTTAAATATTTAATATAAAAAGCAATAAACGTGATAGTAAACAAAAAAAACAAATAAACTAAAACTAATTAAGCAAAAAAAATTTGTACAATAAAAATTACTAACAATGTTTAAATTATATAACCAATTTTAAATGAAAAAAAAACAATATTTTTTTCAGATTTAATATGTTTTAAAAAAATTGCATAACAGTTTACTTATTAATAACTCATAAACAATCTTTTTATTATAATTATATATATAATTATTGATTTGACATTTGAGATTTATAATATGTAAACTAAATCAAAATTAATACTAAAATTATTAATTAGCTATTTTTGTACAAATTTAAAAATGTTTTCATATATTTTTATAATAATATAACATACTTAAAAAATATATTTTGACAAGTATATTCTAAAATAATTTTTGTTGTTGTAAATAATTAACATTTATAAATATTTACTGTTTATAACATTATTTTTGTTTTTTTGAAAATTTTATCAAATAATTTCAGTAATTAAAATCGTCTAATAAAATTTTAGATATTATAAACTAAACAATAAGTAATAAAAAAATTTATAATTTTTTTTATCAATCTATTTGTTAAAAATATAACTTTAAATAAGATTAAACATAAACATCAAAACTATAATATGTTAGTGTTTTAAAAGTATAAAAAAATGTAAAATTTAAAACGAAATTATGCAAACACTTAGCAAATATAAAAAATACATCAAAATTATTTATTGACTTTTTATCTTAAAATTTTCAGTTTCAAGAACTTTTTTTATTTCACAATTTTTAATAGTTTCCGAGTCATTGATTACTTTTAATACATCAATATTGCTATAAATCCTATTAGATATAAAATATACATCAATAGGAAAAATATCATTTACATCTTCACACCTACATGTAAATTCCAATGTATCTGAATCTCCTTGTGAAATTGATCCTACATTCCATTCTACAAGCTCATTAGTTTCAACAACTCCTTCAATTACCAAATTAGATATTTTATTTTTTGGGATATGTATGACTAAATTTTCAATATCCTCTTCAGCTAAATATTCAAAACAAATTTGATAAACATTTAATTTTACTTCAGATGGCCAAAATGAAAAACTTATAGGTAATTGTTTAACATTTGAATTTTTCCATTTCATAAGAGCTATATTTTTATTCAATGAAAAATCTTTATCACTACGTATTAAACCTTTTAATGATGATTGTTTATCAAGCTTTGGACTAAACTTACATTTTTGTATATCACCATCTATATATATTTCAATATTTTTATATATTTCATCTTTAATATTTATAGACATTTCTCCATTTAATTCTGAATTAAGTATATTATTTTCCATATCAATTTCATATTTAACTTTTTCTTTAAGACAAATAAAAACTGGTAATTTGGAGGTTTCAAATCTTTTCTTTTTTTCTGTCACCAAAACTTTACGTTGTAAATCGTTAGTATTAGGAATGTTACTAACTTTTACAGATGTATCTAAAAATAATCTACTTTCCTTACCACTTTTAAATTCATTTTTCAATGCTTTTTGTTTTTTAAGTAATTCTTTTTCTTTATTCTTCATCATTAAGTTATGAATTTTTTCTTCTTGACTTTCCATTTTTTTAATCAAATATAAATTAGGATAAATAACTAAATTTTCAAATAACATATTATCAATAGTAACAAGCTGATCTATAGGATCGGAAGTTGAATTAGTAACTAAAAAATTTATAAATTTACGCGCTTTCATTTCAGAATAATCTAAAGTGGTAATTAGCACATAAAAAGTATCATTAATATTATTATATATATATTTATATAGTTGTTTACATAATACGCCATCTTTTGATAAAACAGTATTTAAAAAATCTTGAATTAAAAATTCTATTTTATCTGCATACAATGGATCTTGAAATCTAGCCACAACTTTGTTATTAAAAGTGTTTTTTATAAATGTTCCTATAATCATTATTAGGGTTAAAAATGACAATAAAAGTAACAAAATTATTCATCAATAAATTTTATAACATTTATTATACTTAAATTTTTTTGTTTGAAAGATTTAAAATAATTAAAACCTTTTTCTTTAGTTTTTAAACTTAAAATTTTGTAAATATTTTTATCAAATTAAAAATGCACAAAAATAACTTGACTTTTATTTGAATTAAAAGGACGCTTTATATATATCTTTAGATATTTTATAAAACAAGTAAAATTTAATTATTTATGGACAATAATCATTTAAAAAATTAATTTTTTCATAAAAATAATATAAAATTTTTACAGTAATGATTTTAATAAACAACTTTTATATTTAAACAAAAATTAAAAAATAATTGTTGTTTTGAAAAAAAATTTACTGTCATTATAAAAATTTTAAATTTATAATATGAAACTAACTATACTTGAACATAATTTTTATACACCCATGAATGAAAAGATGGATATAATAAGAAAAACTATTCCAAGAATGACAAAATACGAAAAAGCTCATATTCTTGGTATAAGAGCTTCACAAATAAGTTCAGGAGCACCACCTTTTGTAGACATCGAGGATGAAACCGACAGTCTTAAAATAGCACGTAAAGAATTAGAAGAAAGAAAAATACCATTTATAGTTCGTAGAAGGTTTCCATACGGGTCCTATGAAGACTGGCCTATCAATGAACTTGAATATTAGAATTTTTTTTAAATATTTTTTTAAAAAATAAAAACTTAAATTTTAAAATTTCTATTTATTTATAATTCTTCTTTTTCATTTGTGACATATTTAGGTCTATATTGTGCCATATAAATACACGCCCATGAAACATAAGCAAACCATAAAGAGCCTAT
>KE647154.1:13494-39847 GCA_000447185.1 Vairimorpha apis BRL 01 | reverse complement strand
AATAGATCAATACAAAAATTAATTGTAAAATTTTTCAATTAAAATTCAAATATTATAAAATATATTTTTAAAATTTTTGATTTCCTTATTATTACTATTCTTAAATTATAAAAAATAAAAACATTAGCTATATTATAATCTACTTAATAAAAATTTTATTGAAAACATATAATATAATTATCATTGACTCTTTTTTATTATATTTTTATAATTAGACAACATGTATTAATAATTTAAAATTTCAAAATTTTTTGGATTTACGAATAATATTTGTGATCAGATGTGAGGTCTGATCATAAATAATAGAAGGAGTAGATAATTACGTTTTATTATAATTATTTGCTGACCGATAATAATATTAAATGGTTATTTTACATAAATAGTTTGACATAAATTAAAGATGTCGAATCTATTCAAAATATAAAATAAGAAATATAAAATGTAAAATTAGCATAAATAACATCTTCTAAAACAAATATAAATTAAATACAATCCAATCTGTCAAATATAAAATAGATTAAAATATGGAAGTCGGGAATATTAAATAAAACAGAATAATAACTTATTTAGTTAATCGATTTAGGATTCCGTACTATAAGAGTAGGTTCATCTATTGACAATATTAATAATATATTTTTTTGCAATATTTTTTTAATATAAAATAAATTTTAAATGTTTTCTAATTTCAAAAACAAATTTTTTTTTAAATTTTTAATCCTAAAATAATACATAACTTTAGACTATAAATAATAATATCTTTAATATTTGATCAAAAAAATTATAGTTTTATATTTTTATAATTAGATAATAATGCATATAGTATTTTTTAAAAAATAACTGATATTTAAATTCAATTATAAAGTTTAAAATGACCGATATGATTAAAAGAATATATAAGCAAAAAAAATTAATAATTTATTTAAGTTTTATTAAGATGGAATAAATTTTAGAGTATTTTAATGATTTAATAAATAAAAAGATTTAAAAATATATACATGAAAAATATAAAAAAATTTGTAAATTTACAATTTTAATAATCATATCTAATAAAAGTATGGGAGATCCGGGGATTGAACCCGGGACCCTTAGATCTTCAGTCTAATGCTCTCCCACTGAGCTAATCTCCCTTGTATTTAATTCGTTGTTTGTCTATCCCCTATGATTAAGATAATAACTTTTAATGTAAATGGGATTAACTCGTTTATAAAACATATAGAAACAAAACACAATTTATGTTTTAACGATTATCTTTTAAACATATTAAAAGTTGATATCTTGTGTCTACAAGAAATTAAAACAAAAATACACACTAATTTAAATTTAAAAGATTACATTACATTCACAAATTTAAATAAATATAAAAACGGTATTTATGGTGTTAGTACAATAGTTAAAAAAAGTTTATATTGTAGAAAACATACTATAATCGTTCCCTATAGTGATCATGGTAGAAGCATTCTGACAGATCACAAAAATTTTAAATTATTAAATTTGTATTTTCCAGTTGATGGTGGAAATTTTAAGTTTATATATGAATTTTACGAAAAAATTAAAGAATTCATAAATAAATTTGATGATATGATAGTAGTTGGAGATTTTAATGCTGTTTATAGCGTGTTTGATCATTATATATATTATAATGAATATCTCAAGTTATATAAAAGAAAAGAAATATTTGAATGTACTTTAATTGAAAAAGAACAATCTAAAACTATTGAAGCAAACGAAATTATCGAAACTTTTGATTTTTTTAAAGATGAAAACGATATAAATTTTAAAAAAATTGGAAAATATTAAATAATGATACTCCAATAGAATATGATATTGAAATTGATATATATAAAATTTTAGGTAGTAATATGCAATATTTCTTATTTAATTCAATTAACTCTCTATATCTAAATTTTTTAAAAAATTCTTTACAATTTTTAAAAGATATTAAGATTGTTAATATTAATAATTATAATTTAAATCAGTATAATATCGATTTAATAGAAAGAAATTATAAAAGTATAACGAAATTAGATTATTTCGTGTCTTCTCCTTCTATTTGATTTTATTGTTATATGGCACATATCAGAGAAAATTGGTTCATTAAGTTAATTTTAAAATTAAATTATATTGATATTTTTAGAATATATCATACTAATATAAAATATACTTGTTGGTAACACTCAATTGAGTTTTAAGAAATGTAAAATCTTGGAACTAGGCTTGACTATATACTTATACCTATAAAAATACTTAAATCTGTAGTGTATAGTGATATTTTGGATAATGTATATGGTAGTGATCATTGTCCTGTTTTTGTTTTATTAGTTATTAAAATCGAAGATGATTTTGACAATTGTCTTAAAATCAAAAATAATCTAAATGACTACTTTAAACTAAAAAAATCATCTATTCTATAGCTTTTAATTTTTTTGTTAAAACAATAAATGTTTAGTTGTTTTTAAATTACATAAAAAGAGTTTTGTAAAATGTTTATGAAGAAGTTGTATAAAAAGCAGTGATGAAACTTATAAATGTGTTTTTTTAACATTAAAAAGTAAAAAGATATTTAAATTTGTACAAAATAAAAGATATGATATAATAAATGCAAATAAGTAGAATAAATTTAATATTTATTTGATTATCGTGATATCAACATATAAACATAAATAAAAAAGTAAAACTTTTTTATGAAAATTTATAAAGTTAATTGTACTGATTCATTTTGAAATAAATTTTTTTAATTGGAATTAAACGTTTTAAAAAAATGTATAAATAATAACTAGAAAATATGTTAAATTTTAATAAAATAAATATTAATATAAAAAAATTATAATTATAGCATAGTGTTATGTATCTACAACAATATACAAATACTCTTATTCAAGCATATTATAAAATTCAAACAAATGATTAATTTTCTTAAAATATGTAACTATAATGATTATAAACATTTAAAGATCAACAAACTTATTTTTGTATATTTATAAAAATCTAGATATATTAATTATACTTTATATTTTTGATAAATTAATTTATAAGGATTAATATAGATTAAAAAAAATGATATAAAATTTAAATTGTCATGTTTTTATTTTTACTGCATATTTAATATTTAAAATATATATAAAATTTTAGATATTTATTATAAATTAATAAAAAATATTAAATTTTATTTATTTTAATCAAAATTATTACATTTATTAAAGATTTTGTTGTACCCATATGTGCATTTTATTTTTATTATCTATAATTATTTGTCCTTTTCTAATGATAGATTCTATAATTATGTTATTTCAAAATATAATAAAAGATAAAAAATTTTTACTGAGACATGATTATTTTTTTCTTTCAAGAATCGAATTTTTTTTGAATTCACATATAGAAGGTATGCAAAATGAAATACAAAATTTGAAATTAAATCCAAATAAAAATATTCTTAAGTCTTATAATAATCATTTAAATTTATCGCAATCAAATGATGATCTTATTAATTTAAAAAAACTTGATACATTACAAATTGAACTTGAAAATTTAGAAAATTATTATAATCTTTGTAAATACCATATATATATTGTAAAACAAAAAGAAAATTACAATTTTTTTGAATTTTTTAAAATATTTAAAAATTACGATGAAGCGGAAGGAGCAATATTTCATTTGCCATAAAAATAGTCTACTTTCAAAAAGTTTATAGCTGTTTAATTTATAAAATGATATTTTTATGTAAAGTTTTAAAGAAATAATTTTAATATAAAAATACACTTTTATATATATAATGTATTTTTAGATTTTAAAATTAAATTTTATAAATTTATAAGAAAATTTTTTTATGCTAATAATTAATATCTTTTAAATGTATATTATTAAATAAAATTTTATAGCTTAAAAATATTTAATTTCAATTTATCTTTTAATTAATTTTTATATTTTTAAATATTGATTGAAATTCTATGCGGTAATTTTTTAGAAATGCACTTACAAATAAATTAGAATAATTTATAATTTTTATTAAAAAACTAAATAATATTTGTTTTTTTATATTTATCGATATTGTTGAAAAAAATTTAATATTAAAAAATTTCTTTTTTCAATTAAATATATAAAAAAAATAATTATAAGGTTTATTATTAAAAAAAATTAACTTAAAAATTTCATAATATATTAAGAATAAGTATAATAAAAATTTTAAACGTAAATCATGCAAAAAAAATTATTTTGTTATTCACATAAAATTTTTTAATATTGATAATTTTCAAATTTTATTGTAATTAATGTTTTAGTAAATATATACTTTAAATATTTAAATTTGTTTTATAACTTAAATTTACTTATAAAAATATTTAAATTTAATGTTTAATAATAATTTTGTATAAAATTTATTTATAAGTAATATTTTTATATAAATATACAACAATGATATATTTTAATCTATATGTTACGACTAAATATAAAATTAAAAATTCTTAAATTAAATATATTACAAATTCAAATAAACATATTATATTTTTATATTTGTTTATAAAAATTACAATTTTTTAAATTTAAAATGAATATTTTTTATATTAAGACTATACAATAATGATCTTTACAAAATATTAATTTTTTAACAATTTTTATATATAGAGAAAAACTAAGAATATTTAAATTTATAACATAAAATAAAAAAATTTTAATTTTAATTTTTTTTAAACATAGAAATGATTTTACAATAAACCATATAAAAAAAAGGTTTAGGAGATGTGTTTTGTATAATTTGAACTGCCTTTTTACCTTTTTTCTTTAATTTTTGTACTTTATTACCTTTAGAATACTTAATAAATCTAATACAAAAGTATATTAAATCAAAACAAACTATTGCAGAAATAAAACTCAAAAAAATTATAATTCTACTTGTTTTATAATTTCTTGAATCATCAATCATTAGCGAATAATTATTAATTATATTATCATACTCTTTTCTGTGTCTTTTAAGTATATCAAAACTCGTGGTTAACAATTGTTTTGACTGCTTTAGATCTAGTTTATTGTTCAAACTTTTTTTGATCTAAGCATCTTCATAAAATTTTTTTGTATTTTAGAAATTTTAGTAAATCTTGAACTTCCAAATAATTCATAAAACGTACTATAAGAAGTATTTTTATGTAAATTTTCAATTGCAGATTTAATATTTAAATATTCATTTGATGTTGTATTCATTACTAACGCAAAAAATAATAAAACTAGATTCATATTTTTAAGGGGTTACATTATATTAAAAGAATTTAAAATAAAAAGGATATGTAAATTTATTTAAATCTAAAAAATAAATATTAATTAAATTTTGAAAATCAACATATAAACTAAAATTTAAAAATAATAATAATAATTTTATGTTTTAAAAATCAAAAGAATATTTTGTAAATATTAGAGCGAATAATTAAATTAAGACACTGAAAATTTTACATAAATGAAGATGTGTGAAATAAAAGAACACTATGTAAAAAGTGTGAATATTATAATGTTAATATAACAAAGATAATAACATAATTTATCTTAGTTGATTATCTAAATATAATAGTATATTTAATTGTAGTTTATAAAATATTAATAAATATAAAAAATTATTAAATAAACTTTGTAATTTAAAGACAATATAAAATTTAAGATTTTTTGTATTAGGAAAAATATTTAATTTTTTTATTTCTCCAATTATAATGAATGCAATGTATTATTAAAAAAATGATTTGTTAGTATATTTTCGTATTTTTTAAGAAATTAAAAATTTTAGTTTCTTATTTTTATTTATAATTAATAAATATGCAAAATATTTTTTAAATAATACATAAATTAGTTATCAAAAAAAATTTTTTATTCTAATAAATTTAAAAATAGATTAAAGCTAAAATTGAGCTATATTTTTTGACTCTAGCTAGCTAAATTTTAGACTTTTTTAGTATCTTAAAAAAAATTGAAATTTAATAACACGTTTTATTTTTACAAAACAAATTGTGTTAATATGTAAATTTTTTTAAAGTATTTACAATTAAATTTTCCTACAATTATTGCATTTAATAACTTTAAAATATTCATTATATAAAAAAATGTTTTTGAACGTTAAATGAAAATTTTATTTGAATTAATATTAATTTTATATTAGTATTCTATTTTGTTAATAAAAAAATCTATTCAAGTTATTGTATTTTATTTTAATTGCGAAATATTATCAAATATGAATTTTTTTACAATTTTACATAATAATTTTGTTTATTAAATTTCTCACTAAGTTCATTCAGAAAAACTAAATTTTAGTATTATTTTCATTTATAAAACAGTACTAATGTATTTTTTACATTTACAATTTAGGTTAAATTAAATTACATAAATATTATATATATATTTTTATTTATTTATTTAATAAAAGGTTAAGAAACCAAAATAAAAATCTTTTGTTTAAAAAAATTAAGATATATAAAATGTTAGTGAAAGTATGTAAAATTTCTTAGTCGGACAAACTTAAATTTTACTCTTAGTTAATATGATACTTTTTGTTAGTATGTATCATATACATAAAATTAAAAAATGAATTAAAAAAAGTATAAACATTAATATAGTCATTTTGAATATGAAATGTTACTTCATTATTTTGACCTAAATATAATAATATTTATAATCTTAAAAAAAATTACCCATACAAAGCTTATGCATCAAAAAGAAAAACACCATAAGTTGGACGAAAAAATCAATACAGAATTGTTCGATAGCACTTTTATAGATGATTTTGTTGATAATACAATAATTCATTATAAATTTGATAAAATTTTTGAAAATTAAAAGGTTTTTATATTATTACTCATTTTCATATTCCTTTGGTATACCTCGTTTACCTTCATGTATTTCTAAAATTCTCTCCTTACTTTCATATTGAATTCCAAAAAATTCACTTTCTAATATTAACTTACCAGCGCCATCGTATTTGCATATACTCTTTTGATTATTTTTTACTATGAAATCAAATCTATTTTGATCATATGAGCTATCCCATTTTTTAGATAGTATGTATTGCAAATCAGATGGAGTTAAAATTGGGAGTGGCAAATCAATTTCTAAATTGTTAAAAGAAGGACAATCTATTAAAACTATAGTGTCAATTTTTTCTAAAGTTATCAACCTTGTATCTCTAACATTTTTCAAATGTAAGATATAAGCATATCTTCCTGTTTGTTGTAAAGCTTTTTGAATCTTAATCGCTAAATTTATGTAAATTTCATGTACAAATATAATAGCATATACTTTATTGTTTTTACACATTTCTGATAAATTTATTCGTTTTGATAAAAACTCCATTTTAGTCATCCCACATAAACCATAAAAAGATTTACAATTATATTTTTTACTATAATAATTATAAAAATCAATATTTCTAGAGACTATTAAAACCTCATCTGTTAATGGTTGATTATTTTGCATGGAATATAAACTATCATATATTACTGATTTATATTTTTTAATTTTATTTTTTCTTTATCGTTTAAAGCTATTTTATAATATATAGAGTTTATAAATTTATGTTCTGGACATTCAACACCTAAAATGATACTTAGATCAAATTTCTGATGTTTTAATGGACAGATAATACTATCTGATGTTAAAATAAAAACATTAATTAAGTTATTATAAATTTTAATTTTATCATAAATTTCTTGAACTAAATGTGCATATTCTTTTGATGCAATTATACATATTTCAGATAAACCATCCAATTTCTCAAAATTTATTTGCATGGGTTAAAAAGTTTAATTTAATTATAAAATGATATTACATATCTTATGTTATAAAAGAGATAAATATTAACGATAATGTTTATTGTAAAACATATTAATAAAAAATAAAACTTATTATATATCTAGAAAATAAAAATCATTTGTAGTTTTTTAGTAATATTTATTTATTTCAAAATTATCTTTTTTACTAAATTTAAATATTGCATTAATTATTTGTAAAAAAACAAAATACTTAATGATAAGTAGAATAATAATTATGCAGTTTTGATAATAATTTTTACATATAAATTTTCTTTTTAAATATAACCATTAATATTATAAAAAATATTTTTAATTAGATAAAAAGGAAATTTTATAATGATTATAAACTTATTTTTTAAAAATAAGTTTTTTTTTATTTTGATTATGTTATAAGTTTACGCACAAAAAAACAACTTAAATTGAAATACAACAATAAAAATATAAATATAAATATTACTGTAAAAAATAAATAAAGAAAAATTAATATATTGCAATTTTTATTTTCATATATAAATTTTATGTAATTAAACAATTTTTTAATACAATAATTTACTAATTTTTATATTTTAATAAACATATATTTTCTTTATATTTATAGTTAAGAAAAATCAACAAAATAAATATAATATGATTGTTTAAAAAAATCAATAATTTTAAATAATTAATATAATAAATTTTGATAAAAATTATGATGTTTTATATTTATTCTAGAGTATATTATAATTAAAATAGTGTTAAAAAAGGAGTAATTATTAATTATTTTTACAACAATTTTAATCTTATTTTTACCTAAAAAAATATTACAGTGATAATTAAATTTTGAATATTATTTAAAAAATATTAACATAAAAATGATTATAATTTTGCATCCCTATTGAATGATAAATGAAATAATTAGATTATATTTTTTTACACTTCCTTTTATTTTATTTTTGTTTTCATTTACGTCTTTTGTAGATCATGGATACATTAAATTAGGTTTTACAAAAAACTTTTTTATTTTACTTTACTTATTTGCGATAATCTTACATTTTTTTTACATACTATAAATTTTTATATGATACATTTATTACGAAGATTTTTTGAATGTTTTTTATTTAGATATAAAAATAGCAAGATGTCTTTTTTACAACTTTTACATGGCATAATTTATTATTTCTTTATATCACTACATCTTAGTAGCAAAAAAATTATTTACATAAATGTATGGATATGTTTAAATATTGTACATACAATTACACATTATTTTGTATTTAAAAAACGTAAATTTTTATATTCACATTATTTTATTGAGTTATGTATATATGTTTATTTATATATTGAATTTAGAAGTGTTGAACTTTTATTTAATTTGTGGTATTTAATAATATTTATTTTAATTACATTAAAAAATAGAATAAAAGTCGAAAAACTTATCTAAATTGAAAATAAAAATATTTTTTAAAATAATATAAAACTTAAAAATTTAAATTTCGAAACAAAACTAAATTATTAAAAATACCTTTTAATGGAAAAGATTTTTTTTTGCATAAACAATTAAATTCTTTAAAATATTTATATTTTGAATTTACTTAACAATAAGATTTGCATAAAAAAGCTTAATCTTTTTGCATATTCTATAAAATATTTTTTCTAATAATTATTAAAGAATTTTTTATTGTTTTTAACAAAAGTAATTGATAATAATTTTATAAATTAAATATATCAAGATATGAGAATGGAATACTTTTTACTATTTTATCATATAAATAGAAAATTTTATTTTTATATTTAATAAACAATTTAAATATTTTTTTTGAACATTACAAAAATAATTAAGATATAAATAATTTTAACTAATATTTATTAAAATGTTTTTGATAATTTTTTTTTGATTAAAAACTGAATTAAATAGAATTTTTTTATAAAAACTCTAAAAAAATTATTATTTATTAATTATACCAATTTCTTAAAAAATCTATCATTATTTTACTATAAAAACGATTCATATGATATTTAAATGTATGCATACCTATGAGGTAAAATATTTAAATGTACAACTTAAATATTTTTATACTTTGAAATTGTTTTACCTTTTATAAAATTAATTTTTCTTTATTCAAATATTTACAAAAAACCTTAAAAATGAGATTTTTCATTTTTAACTTTCATAAAAAAAAACTTAATATATATTTTTAATTATTTTTATTTTTAATTAATAATTTGAAATAAAAACGTTTGATTTGAATAAATAAAACTTTTGAACTTATATCATAATTTTAATAAAATTAAAAAAACATAATGTTATTTTACTTTTTGTAATAATATAACTTTTTATTCAATATTAAAAATTATTTTGACATATTTTTATTTTAAAATATATGTTAAATAATAATATATAAAATATAAATCTTTATTTATTTTGTGAATATCTATTAAATTATTTTTAATTTTTCCTAGGAAATCTTTAATTTATAATAATTTTGCGCTTTTATACATCATGTAATCTATTCTATGATTAAAAAATTTTAATATTCCGTAACTATAATAGACGCACATGAACCAGAAAAAATTTTATCTATAAAAAAATTAAATTGTAATATTCTCCAAAAAGTAAATATAAAATTAAAAATACTAAAAAAATGTGTATAATGTATTGTTTTGTAAATTAATATATAGACAAAAATACCCATATAACACTTGTTAAAAGTTAAAATAGCTATTGATCTATTAACTGATTCGTCAAATATTAAATAACAAAAAACAGGAAAAAATATATTATTTACAAAAAATGCAGTTAAATAATATGATATTCCAACAGAAAATATAGTAAAAATAAATACTACAGTCTTACTCGGTGAATTCTCGTTTTTGATATTATAATCACATCCACATTGTATGCATTTCTTCATATTCGTATATTTTTGACTACATCTCCACATTTTTAAACATTCGCTGTGAACAAATTTTAAAGAACCATTACAACCACACGGTGAAATAAAATCTATCAAATTATTTACTGGATTTTCATATAGGTAGCAAATTTTACATTTAATATCCATATTCATGGATTTATTAATAGAACAAATAAATACAAAAAATTTGCCAATAAATAATAAGGGGTAAAGTCATATGCAAAAAGATTTATATTAAATAAAAACCAATAAAATTTAGTTTATTTTTGATTACAATGTATTTTTTTTATATTGTTTATTAAATTATAGATACAAAGTTTTAGATTAAACGCAAAAAAAATTAAAATAAAATTTTTATTACATAATACATCAAAATTTTTGATTTTCATTTAATTTGAAATTTAATTATTGATTTTACTAAGTAAGTTATAAAATAAAAATCTAAGAAATGTATCATATGAATTTCATTAAAATTAAAAAAAATAAAAAATAAAAAGCATTCTTTAATTTTGAACAAGTAATAAATCAGAAAAAAAAATGCACAAATTTACAAAAATTTAATAAATCTAAAATAAATTTTAATAAAAACGTTTTCTAATTTAGACACTGATATACTATTCTTTTAAATTAAATTATTTTAAATTTATAATGTTTTAGAAAAGAAATTTTTATTATATTGTTGTAACATAAAAAAGATTATATTATAAATAAATAAAAATTTATAGGTATATATTTTTAATGCTTTAAAACATATAATTATATTATATTAAATTTTTTATAAATAATGTGATATAGTATAAAAATTAGTAGAAATTATGATAAATGATTGTATATTAAAACTTTTACTAAGAAAACTATAAACATATGAAAAAATACATCATTTGAATTTGTAAATTTTTTTAAAAATATGTTATTTTTCCATTTAATAATAATTTAAAGTAATTTTTAAAAATGACTAAAATAAAAATTTGTCTATATAACAATTCATTAAATATTTTATTAAATATTTTTATAATATATTTCTTTAATTTCAAAATCATCAATATAACAATATCCACTGCATCTATCAATTACTAATTGTAAAAAATTTACTGTTTTTTCATCATTATAATTTAATATTTGAAATGTTTGATTAAAATTATCAATTAAAAATTCTGATGCGATTTTTTCAAATTTTTTTTTGGTTTAATTAAGTTTAATACGTTAGTATTAATTAAATCCTCAAGTTCATAGTCCATACAATAATCAATATATTTATCACATTTACTTATAACACAAACATATGGTACCTCTAAAAGTAAAACAGAAATATAAGTAAATAAATATGAAGATAATAGTGATGTATTAAAAAAAACCAAATCTATCATATTTATTATAACAACACTTATATTTTTAGAATTAAAAAAATTAATCATTTTTGATAAACTATCATTATTAATAAAAAATTCAATTTGTCCGGGTAAATCAAATATAAAATATTCGCTTTTTTCTACCATATATTCATGATAAAAATCATTTATATTATGAGCAAAATTATTTAATAACTCTTTAGTTGAACTATTTGGTCCCATATCATTTTGAATTTGGTAATTTTTAATAGATTTATCAATATTAAAATTATAAAAATCTTTATTAATATTATCTGGATCGAGATTTATTGTCCATAAATTTCTGTGTTCAAGTTTTTTACTCTTTTCAAGTACATACGTACTTTTACCACTTCCTGGCGGACCAATTACTATTTCACAAAAATACATCTTTTAGGATAAAAAAAAATTATAATAAAAAGACATTGAATTTCAATGTCGAGGATCTATTAAAAAAAGCAATTATGCAAGCACATCCACTTCTTTTATCCTCATTTTTCTAATATTAAGTCCTTGCGGATAATGTCAGTTTTTAAGCTGACAAGAACAGATACTACACTTGATCAAAGCCGATAACTTTGAGAGCAAGGGTAAAATTTTTACTTAATTTATAGAAAAAAAAATTATTTTTTTGATGTTTTAAAAAATAAATTATAATTTTATAAGTTTTATAGTAAAATTACATTTGTATTTAATTTAATAAACTAAAATTATATTTAAATTTAAAATATGGAACAAATACTATGAAATGATAATATAAAATATTATAAAAAAAATAATTGGTCTGTTTTAAAACGATAAGAAATTTTTAAATCTAAAAACCAATTTTAAATTGTTTTAAAATTAACCTACATTGTATATACATATACACTTTAATAAATTAAATTTTTAAATTTTCGAAAAATTTTATTTTGAAAAAATATATTGGTTTTTTAAATATTTTATAGTTTAATTTTGTCAAATAAACACATAATATTTAGCATAAGGATGTTTCTAAAGATAATTTGTGATTTTAATTTTAAAACATATAAACATAAATGATTTTATTTGTAAACAAAAATGTTGTACTATATAAAAATATTAGCGTTGATAATATTATATTATTCTGCATCAATAAGCCTAGGATTTTTTACCACATACTTTTTGTCTAAAAGTGCATATAATTTTAGATTTCCGTTGTTCAAATCCTCTTTGCAAAATTTAGTTCATTTTATCATGGCTTCTATAGTTCTACACTCAAAAAAAGACAAAATAAAAAAAGAATCTTATATGTATACAACGATACCTTGCGCAATAGCGGGTGCAATAGATATAGGATTAAGCTCATATTCATTAAGAACTGTTTCTTTGGCATTTTATACAATGATAAAATCATCATCTCCTGTTTTTATACTCTTATCTGGTATGGCATTTGGAATTGAAAAACCTTCTATTACTTTTTTTCTTATTATTTTTACAATTGGTTCTGGAGTGTTTTTGACATCTTTCAAAAATTCAAATTTTGACATGACAGGTTTTGGAATAATTTCTTTTGCTTCATTTATGGCTGGTTTTAGATGGGCATTTATACAATATTTAATAGAAAAACGAGGAATTAAAAAGGGAGGTTTATATAGTACTATAAAAGACTTATGTCTTCCTATATCATGTATACTTCTTGCAATGTCATATTACAATGAGGGATTTTATGAAATTATTAGATCTGAATTTTTTAACAATACTAAAAATGCGTTAAAAAATTTAAGCTTTATTTTTGCAAGTGGAATTTTATCATTTTCACTTATTTGTTCTGAGTTTACATTGGTGTCAAAAACAAGTGTAATGTTCTTAAGTATTAGTAGTATAATAAAAGAATTAGCAATTATTTTTATATCCTTATATAAAAAAGAAGTGGAACTAAATAATATAAATTATTTTGGTCTTTGTATAAGTGTGGTTGGTATTTTATGTTATAACTATAAAAGAAATCAGTTAACTTAAATTAAAAAAAAGTTTATGAAATGCTTGAGATGTTGATCAATAAATGATTCATTTTTTTTAATGTTATATTTGACTTCAATATCAATTTTTAAAAATTTAACCAATTTCATATTGAATAATTATTTTAATTTTTAATGAAGAAATTTATTTTTATAATATAAAATATTTAAATTATTTAATCAGTATAAAATATATAATTCAAATTATCATATCTTGAATAAAAAAATTATAAAATAGTTTTAGAACTCTTATTTAAATATTAAACAGCTTATAAATTTTTTTTATAAAAAAATATTAATAATTTAAAAATATAAAAAAAATAAATATCTAATGTTGAAATTCAATTTAAACATATTTAAATTGCAATTGTGTTTATAAATTTTAAATTTTATTATTTTTTAAGAATTTAATTATTGAATATATTATAATTTAAAAAGTCAAACACATATTAAATTTGATACAAAGTTAAATATAAATGCAATATTTATTTTAAAATTAAATAATGCAATATTTGAATATTTTTGTATCATATTTGATTTTATTTAAATTATGATAATAAATAAAAACATTTTATTTGTATAGTAATTCTTAAAATTTGACTAATTTAGTAAATATTATTTTAAATAATATTTCTTCAATTTTAATATAAAATTAACACAACATCCGTTTAATATATATTATATATTTTTTTTAATAAATACAAAATATTGATATATAAAAAAAGTATTTAAATATTTTGATTTTAGATGATGTTTAATTTTTTTAATTATTTGTTGTATATTAAAATTTAAAAAAACAAACATTTTAAAAAAATTTATTAAATTTATAAATTATTCTTTTATATTTGTACAATTTTTTTGTTTTATAATTGATTATTAATATGTTTTATTCATCATTCAAATTGTTTAATTTACTTGTTCTGTAATGTTATGATATTTTTTAAAATGTTTGAAATTATATTTTTTTGATTGCTTTTAATACAATTCTAGGAATTTTCATATTTTTTATATAGCAATAGTCAAAAAAAATTTTTATAAAATTTGAAATCAGTAATCTTATGCAAAACGAACACAAAGGGATTCGAACCCTCAACCTTCGGTTCCGTAGACCGACGCTCTGCCATTGAGCTATGTGTCCTAATTAATCTAAAGTCGTATTGTTTTTATACGTTTAATTTTTATTACTAATATAACAAATAAAATTTATTCATAAATAATTTTAATTTATATTACTGGGCATAACCCATTCCTCATCGCTGTTCCAACCCAAATCTATATCCATATAATTTTCAATAAAGTGTTTACTATAAAATTGTTTAGCATTATATTTCTTTATTATAAAATAACTTAGTCGATGATAAATTTCATATGTATCTTCATCCAAATCATTCCATTTTAATAATAACTCAAAAAGTATTTCGTTAGTAGATTTATTTAGATCTACCTTCCAAATATTATCCTTTATAAATAATGAAAAAGGCATTTTCCTATATTCAAGAGTATGACAAAAATCATTTGCACTGTCCCATAAACATTTTTTTTTATTTTTTCATAATCAATTTTTGAAAATGCTTTTTTTAAAAATTCATTAAGATAATTGTAATAATTTCTAAGATAAATTTTCAGTTGATATTTATTTATAAAATTTTCATTCGTTTCGTTATTATCAAAAGTTTTACTTGGAAAATTTGTAAAATCTTTTTTCAATGCCTCTTTAAAATAAAATTTCCAACTTTTTGGAAAAGGAAAATTATATCCATATTTATTCCATTTTTTAATTGTATTATATGCTAAAATATATCCATGTTTTATGTTATATTTAGACATTTAGGGGAAAAAATAGTTAAAATATTCTTTAAAATATTTCAACATGTATGCAAAAAGGAGCCTTTTTTAAATCTAAATAAAAATATAATTAGTATATATTTCTATATATTTTTAAATATTAGACCCCTAATGACAACTGCAAAAGTTCAAAAAGCTAGTAGAAAAAAGACTACAAAAAGACTTAAGGATGTTAATGCACCAAAAGCCCCTTTGACACCATATTTACAGTTTGGTAATGAACAAAGAAAGATTGATCCTAAAATTAACAGTTTACCAGTTGGAGAGCAAGGAAAGATGCTTTCAGAAATGTGGAAGAATCTTGCAGAAGATGTAAAAGAAAAAATGAAATCAAATTATGCTGAACAAAGGAAAAAATATAAAAAAGAATTTGAAGAGTATAAAAATACAGATAGTTATAAAGAATGGGCAGAACAAAAAGCAGAGCTTGTTAAAAGTGAAAAATCAAAAAACCAAAAAAACGAAATAGTAAAAGTGCTTACAATATTTATTTTACTGAGCAGTATCCTATAATCTCTAATTCTCAAAAAGATATGTCAATGCCAGATATTGCATCTACTGTTGCAAAAAAATGGAAATCGATGACATCTGAAGAGAAAAAAATATATCAAGATGCGGCCGATAAAATTAACAATGAGATTAAAGAAAAAGAAAATGTTAAATCTGAAGAAATGGAAGATGATGAAGCTGAAACAAGTGAAGAAAATTCTGATAATGAGTAAAAGGTAAATTAAATTTTTTGAATATTAATTGTTTAGTTTTAAAATATATTCACATAGTGTTTAATATGTAAAAATAAAAATACAAAAAAATAGTAAGATATTCTAAAAAAAATGTTTTTTTTATTTTTTAAATTAAACTTTTAAAATATACTAATAGAAAAATAAAATAAAACGTCCAAATATTTGAAGGTAATTATACATTTTAAGTAAATTTTTATTTATAATTAATAAAAATCCCTCCTTTATAATTTTTTTACCTCCAAAAAATATAAAAACAAAATCTTAAACTACCCTTATGAATAAGGCACCAAAACAATCATCAGGAAAAGCTCCAATTAATGCAAGTCAAGCTGATACTCAAAAACTTAAGAAGAAGAAAAAAAATTCAAATTTAAGCTCTGGCATGCAATTTAGATCTGCTATTAAAAGAATTGCTAAAGATTTAAGCACAGACCATTCAATATTTTTAACTAGTCAAGCAATAGCTGTTTTATGTGCTATTGCTTATGATATTGTATGTACTGTTGGTGAAACAGCAAGTGAATTTAGTAAGAAAGTAAATAAACAGACAGTCGGTGCAGATGAAGTTATCGCAGCTTTTGAAATTTTATTAAAAGGAGAACTGAAAAAAATTGCTCTTAAGGAAATTCATACAACTTTAGCTAAACAAGTTGCTAAATCCGATATACGATGAATAAATACTGTTAATCATGAAGTTTAATTTGTTTTGTGTTCATCAAATTTTTAATTTAAATTAAACTAGTTGGTTAATCATTTTATCTCTGATATTTTTAAAACAATCAAAATATTATGTTTAAAAAATTAATTTTTCACATTCACATGTTATATTTTTTTATTTAATATTCACACATCAGTTCATTATTTCTCAATGCTCTACCTTTGATAACGGATTAAATTTGTATGTTTTTATAAAACAACAATGTCCATTTTGCATAAAATATGATGCAGTTGTTGAAAATTTGATTACCAATATAAAATTGCAAAACATTCAAATTAATATTACGAAAATTGATTGTGATCTCTGTGATTGTTCTGTGTATAACGTTACTGGATATCCTACAACTATTTTAAAAGAAAATAATAATGAATTGGCTAGATTCAGTGGTTATAATACTTGTAGTTCAGTTACAGCATTTTTGGATAATAATTTATGTATAAAAAATGGAATTTACACCAGTATCAAAAATTGTCCAACTTTATCTAGTTTTAGTAAAAAAAATGCATAATATTAATATTATTAAATATATTATTTATATTGTTTTTTTATTTCTAAATATTATTATAAAACATATTTAATTTTTGTTTAATATATAAAAAATATAAATATTAAAAATTTTACTTTTTTATTTAGTTTTAAAAATGTTTAACAATTTGATAATAATACACAAAAATATTAAAATTTTAGTTATAAATTTCAATTGCATTAAAAGGTAAAATTTTAATCAAAAACAAAATAATACATGTTTAAATAAATAAATAAATAACTGTATTATAAAAAATATCAGAGATTTGATTTTTTTAACGATAATTTTCATTTTAATCAGCACACTGTATAAAATTATCATAAAATAAAAATCATTTTTAATAAATATATAAATATCAAAAAATATAATAATTATTCTATATGTTTATTGCTTAATGTTGCATAACTAAAGTAAATTAATATATTTTTAAAACGTTTATTTGTTTAAAATTAACATATCTTTTTTTAAACATGTAAAAAATAAAACCGTTACATATATTTGATAACCAAAATGTAATTATGATTAAATATTTAAAATTGATTTCCATAATTAATTAGAAATATACTATTTAAAATTTTAATATTTAAATTATTATTTAAGTTTTAAATTTAATAACTATAATTTGTTAATAATTATATGTTAAAACAATAAAAAGTATATTTTATTAGAAAAATAAAAAATTATTTTTTTATACTTGATTTTAAAATTTTTATTATAAATTTAATTTGTTCAAATTTTTAAAATATATTTAAAAAATAGAAAAAAAATAATAAGTTCATATATTATTTAGTATAAAAATTTAGTTATGTTAAATTGTAAATATAATTTTTTGTTAATAAAATTCATAATACTCGTACAAAATAAAACGATTTATATTTATTTTTGCCATTGTTGTATTTTTTTATAAATTAAAAATTTTTTTGTTTTTAAAAAATAAATTTAAATCTAATTTACATAATAATAATTACCAAGTTAATTTTATACTTATAAAAAAACATTACAAATTATTCAAAAATAAACATTTCTAATTTTTTCAAATAAAAAATTTAGAAAATTAATAACATATTTTTTTTTTAATTAGATATAATATTGATTTAAGTTAAATTTAATAATAATTTTTTAATTTATTTCAATATTTATAATAAAGATTTGTATTTTTTTGTATTTAGATGTTAACATATTAAAGCTAATATATAAACTAATTATTTTAATTTTAATTTAATAATTTCTATTAGTCAGGCATTCTATATTAAATAATATATAAAATAATTATTATATTCAAAATTAAAATAATTTTACTGTTGTTGTTGAAAAATCAAAATTTAGATTTTATTATTTTTATATTAAAATCTGAATTTTTCTTTTTAGTTCCTTTAACACATGGAGAATCATCCATTACAACTTTATAATTATGTTGTTTTAAATATGCTATAACTGATGGTCTTAAAGAATTTGAATGTCCTTCACGTCCGGTAACTAAATTAATTTCCAATGGTTTAAAAAATGTAATATAATCACTGATAAACATTAAAGCTTCTTTAGTATAAAGTCCATGTAAGTCGAGCATCTCCGGTTTTTTTAATGTGTTTTTTAATACAGCTAGTACTCTTTTTCTATTTCTTTTATCTATCTCTAAATGTAATTTTTCAATTTCTTGTTGATAAAATTGAGCCAATCTCTTATCTTTACAAATACAACTTTTATTTTTAAAATATTTAATTTTTTCGTATAAATTTATCACATAATCATGATTTTTATCTCCTTCTTTTACATCTATAAATGAATTATTAAATAATTCTGGATAAAAGAAATTCTTTTTATGTATGTTTTGATGTATTTGATTAACAGTAAGATCTTTTAAATTTAAATACAAACCGTCATAATTATTATCTAAAATTTTTGTAATTACAATGTTTATATCTTTTGATGATAAAAACAAACGATTTATAATTTCATCATTAAGATGAGGAAACATTTCTTTAATAAAATTTCGTTCTTCATTTAATTCATTTTCTAACATGAGGCTTACAATTTTAAATCAATAAAATAACAAGATTTTTTCATGTATTTTAGATACCATTTTTATTTAGATTTTAAAATTCAACATTAATATAAAGATTTACAATAAATGTAGTACTATAAAAAATTAAATTTTTAATCTTTAAATTAAAATTTAATATAATTATATTTCAAATTAAATTGTTTTTAAATATATATTAAATAATAAATAATTTAGACATTTAAAATTATTATAAAAATAATTTATTAAAAAATATTTTATAAAAAGTTTTTTCTATATTTTTAATTCATCAATGAAAAATAAAAAAAAGAATAAAAGAATAATCCCTTTTAAATTCAATTTTCATTTTTTAATTTATTATAACATTTGTAGATAATTACTTTTTAATTTGTTTTATAATAAGTTATATTATTTAAAATAAAAATATTTAAAAATTTATAAAATTGTTAATGAATTTTTATTTTAAAAAATTATAAACAATTCAAATTCAAATTTTTCTTCAAAATTTTATCTTTTGATTTTTAATTAAATGTCATAAATGTTTTACTTAATATATTTTATATTAAAACTTTTAATTTATTTAAAATTATTACAAATTTATAAAATATATTTTTATAAATAATAAAACAATTTTTTTTAAGATAAAAAAAAATATTTCATTAAATAAAAAATTGCTAATATTTAAAATATTAAATTTACTTAATAAATAAATTTTTTTAAAATTATATTGTACGAAACTTTGAAATTTAAAATTAATAAATTTTATAGTACTATTTAAAATGCTCGTTTTAAAATACTTCAATAATAAAAATCGTTATTTAAAAAAAAACTTAGAAAATAATTCAATCTCATTTATTCTTTAATTTTGTAATAAAATGAATTACAATTGTAGTATTATTGATTAATTCTAACAAAAATTTAAATATTTAATATCAATAAATAATATGAATCTTACTATTTTATAAATCATTTTTATTGTATTATGTTTTATTTAAGATTTTAATTTATGATATAAATGAATAAAAATTTGTAAAAATAACTTCTTCATGTTAAATAAATTATTTTTAAAATTATCTGATGTTTTTTTTATGATAAATTTCTTAACCATAAAATAATACATTTTTTTATATTGTTGGTAAAAACATAAAAAAATTAAATAAATATATTAAAATAAGTAGTAAAATTTTATCAATGGTATTTATCTACAAAATTTATAATTTTAAAACTATTATACAAACTAATTTTTTTGTAAAAAAAGTATTGAAATTACAAATTGTTATAGATGCTTATAATAAACTTTTACATTATTCTTATTAAAATGTAATAATGTCAATCTTACAAGAATATAGTACAATTAATTAAAAATACTTTATTTAAATTATATATTAAAATTTATGTAAAAAAATATCATTAAAAAATTACAATACTCATTTTTTAAAATAAAAAAAAATACATCATTAGAAGCAATTAAAAAAAATCTATTTTTATTTGCATACAAAAAAATTTATTCGAACAAACAAAATATTAAATTTACAATTTAATATATCACCAATATCCAAAAATATACATTATTTTTTTATAAATGTAATTTGATGTTCATTTTTAAAATCATAAAATAATTTAATTTTTAATTAAATTTTTACTCCTTTTGATAAATCAAACAACTCAATATATTATAAAAATACATTATTAAAAGAAATATTGTTTATTTTATTTTAAGTATTTAAATTTGAAAAAATAATGACATTTAGCTATAAATGATACAAAAATCTTTAAACTTAGCCCTTTAATGAAGATTAATAAGAAAATTTCAGCTTTTGCATCATCTACATTTTTACTATGGACACTTACTATATTAGATATATTAAGCATAGGTACTAAATTATATAGTATCGAATCCCATGGTGATAGTTTAATATCATTTAACATGACTATTTACATTGTCAATTGTATTATATCACAGTGTATATATGGTGGATTATCTTCATTAAAAGTAGGAATTTGTGCAGGTCCAATTTATGAATCAGTTTCTTTAACTAGTAATATACAGAAAATATGTGAAAATTATACAAAAAATTCCACAGAATCTATAACGAATACATTTGTGGTTATTTTTATTAGTACTTTATTTTTTGCATTAGTTTCTTATGTACTTGGTCGATTTAATTTCGGAAAGTTACTTCATTATATTCCGAAAAATGTTTTGTACGGAGTAATGACAAGTATTGGTGTGAACTTAATAAAAGAAAGCGCAAAAGAAATCTACGTAGTTCCTCGGAACGCTATTTTAGATTTATGTTTGTTTATAACAATATCATTAGCTTTTTTAGCAATATATTTAGAAACAAGGTTTTCTAAATTTATTTTTTTCTTACCCGCATTTTCTTGCAGCATTTTGTGTTTTTTTTATATAATATTTTTTACTTTAGGATTTGATATAAATTGGCTTAGAAATAATAATTTTTTACCACAAACAGATTCTTCATATATAACATATAAATCAATATCTAAATTTATAGATTTTTCTACATTTAGACCAAATATAATGATTAAATGTATACCAGATATGATTAATATTATTTTTACAAATTTAATACATATAACAGTTAATATTCCTATTTTCTGCAATATTATGAATATAAATGCTAATATCAACAAGGAGTTTAAAGTTCAAGCATATGGAAATTTAATATCTGCTTTTTTTGGATATCCTACCTATTTTATAAATTGTCATTCATTTTTCTTTAATAAATCAGGTGGCACATCAAAACTTTACTCTATTTCTGCTGGTTTGTCTCTTGTTTTTATGTTATATTTTGGACCTAAAGCCCGTAATATTTTACCATGTATATTATTGGCTTTTATACCTATGTATATTGGTTTTAGTTTTATATTTTCAAATTTTATAATTTTTTTAAATATATTACCATATCATCAACTTTTTATAATTTTAATTTCAGCTATAGTAGGATATTTTTTTAATACATTAGGAGGATTAATTGTTGGTATTATAGTTAGTATAGTTATAAATTATTACAAAAAAGTATAATTATTATTTTACAAAAATAATCAATAAATTTTAATTAAATTATATATTTATTAATGTTTATTAGCAGAAGAAAGTTTAAATTTTTTATTTTTTAATTTATATTATTATTTGTTAGTTAATATTAATTTTGTTCTATGTTTATTTGCGTTTTTTTAATGTAAAATTTTAAAACGTTACTTTTTTTAGTAACTAAATTGTTAAAAATCTAAATTTAATCATCGACTGACATATTTTTATTTTGGAAAAAATAACGTTTGAATTTGCATTGTGTTTTTCTTATTATTTAAATAACTTTACGAAAATGAAATTATTTAAAAATTTAAGTTGTTTTCTTAATAATATATTTTTAAATTTTTAGGAAATAAATATCAAATATTGTCTAAATATTTAAGCTGTCGTTCTTTTATAACATGAAAAATTTCATATGCTTTAATAAACAAATTAAATTATTTTAATTAATACTTGTTTGTTAAAACAAATACCTAATTCTCAACAATCAACATCTTAAAAAACTTTATTTTAAAAGGATACGATATTAAAAATAAAAAAAAATTAATTGAAAAATTTATAAACTAAGAAAATAAATATATTTTTACATTTAAAACATTAGATTTTATGAAATTTGTTTACATATAAATAAAAATTTATAAGTTTTTTTTATTAATTTTTTTTAAAATATTTTAATTTAAAGTAGTTTTAATTTTTAGATTTTTTGAAAAAATTTGATTAAAAAATAATAAAAATTTAAAACATATTTAAAAAAATTAATTTAAAAGTATAATATTTTTTTTAAATAGTATTATAAGTATTTAAATGCATTACAAAAATAAATTAAATTGTTTTTAGAATATTTAACTTTAATAAATTAAATTTTAAATTTAATACATATTTTTATATATAAAATTTTTAATTTTTTAATAAAAAATCATACATACATTTATGGTTTTGATAGTACAAAAAGTATTTATTAAAAATATTAATTTTATCAAAAACTTTTTTAATTTATGTTATATAAAAAATGCACCCCTTTTTATAATGGAACAAAAAAATGTGTTAATATCGGTTATTTCATCTATTTTTGTGTTATGGACACTTAATACGTTAGATTTATTAAGTGTAGGCACAAATATATATAAACAAAATTCACATGGTGATAGGCTTGAATCTTTTAATATGACCATATATATAATTGTGCTCGTAGCAGCTCAATGTATTTATGGAGGATTTTCAAAAATAAATGCAGGAATATGTGGTGGACCAATTTATGAAGCTGCATCAATGACAAGAGATATACATGAAAAATGTGAAAAACTTACATCTACTTCTACCGAATCCGTAAGCAATGCATTAGCTATTGTTTTTATTAGTACTATAATTTTTTCTTTTATTTCATATCTTCTTGGTAGATTCAAGGCTGGTAAAATTTTTGAATTTATACCAAAAACTGCAATTTATGGTGTTGTATCTAGTATAGGATTAAAATTATTTTGGGATGGTAAAGATGAAATTTATGTTATTGAAAGAATTAATACTACAAATTATAATTTAGATTTATGTTTTGCTGTTACTATTGTATTAATAATTTTAGCATATTTTCTCGAAAGAAAATTCTCAGGATATATTTTCTTCTTACCAGTTTTTTCATTTATGATTGTTGTGTCATTTTATATATTTTTCTTTTCCTTAGGCTATAATATGAATTATTTGAGAGAAAATCTATTTATTCCACATGCTGAAGATTTAAATATGTCAATGAAAGGTTTTACAAAATTTATAGATTTTTCAAAATTTAAACTTAGCATTCTAATTGCATGTATTCCAAAAATGGCTAGTATGATTTTCACAAATCTTATTCATATAACAGTTAATGTTCCTGGATTTTCTACTTTAATGAATGTATCTATTAATTTAAGCGATGAATTCAAAACACAATCTTATGGAAATCTGATAACAGCTTTTTTAGGATATCCTTCGTATTTTATAAATTGTACGTCATATATTTATAATAAATCTGGAGGAACATCTAAGTTTTATTCAATTACAGCAGGTTTTTCAATGATTTTGATGCTTTATCTTGGTCCAAAGGCCAGAATAATATTACCACGTATTTTATTAGCTTTTATACCGATGTATTTTGGTATATGTTTTGTAATGTCGAATTTTGTAGAACAAATTGGACAATTACCAATTTCAGATTTAGTTATCATTATTGTTTCTTGTATAATGGGTTTTTTTGTCAATGCATTTAGCGGGCTTTTAGTAGGTACATTTTTATCTATGCTTTTTAATTATTTGTACAAAAAACCTTTATATCCTATAAATATAATCGAAGATACAGAAGAAAAAATTAAATAAATAATTTTTAAGATTTTTTTACTTTCTAAAATTTAATAATTCAAGTTTAAATAATATTTATTACATCAATTATAAAATTTTAATCTAAAATTATAGATGAAATTATATTAACACATAAGAAAATACACTAAAAATAAATTTATTATATAAAATAATTTTAAAAAATTTTATTTTAGAAATTATGCAATAAAAAACAATATTTTATGTAAAATTTCCATAAATTATATAATTTATATTAAAGAAATTTATTTTTCAGTAAATATAAAAAAATGTAAATATTTATTAATCTTTAATATTTTGAAATAAAAAAACATCATTTTATTGAAGTTAATATAATTCATAAATATTATGAATTTCAAATTTTTTGTTAACGACGATTTGAAAAAATTAATTTTTATTTATAATGCATTATTTTTTCAAAACAGATAATTTTCAATTAAAATCGAATAAATACTAGTGATAAGTTTAAGTACATAAATTTGTTAAAGAAAATATGTTTTGTTTATATTTTAAAAAATACTTTTTTTTACAAAAATAAGTTTCTAATAAAATAATTAAACAAAATCTATAAATATTTAATTAAAATCTTAATATGGTGTTAAACAATATAACTAATTTAAAATACATTAAAATTAAATAAATAAATATAGTAATTTTTACTTTAGCTAAAAATTGAACTTAAATTAATAAATTTATATATAATATTGTTTAACATTAAAAATAAAAATATATAAAAAAATTGACATACTTATAATATAAAAACTAATCAGATTTTTTTTTGTTTCATTAAACAAGAATAAAATTTATTAATACTTTTAATTAATAAGAGAATAAATAACTATCAATATCAAAACATATATTTTATAAATAAATAAATCATGAAATTTAAAAAAAACAATATTTTTTGATGTTGAATAATATTTAATATATAATTACATTTTAACAAAAATTAAAATTTTTAATAATTTTATTGTATAAGAAATATATTTATTATTATGTATAATTAATATAACAACTTTTTATGTTTGATATAATAAAAAAAATCAAGAATTTTTAGGTACATTAAAATTTTTTGATTAAAA
>KE647154.1:0-13474 GCA_000447185.1 Vairimorpha apis BRL 01 | reverse complement strand
TAGTTATATTAAAATTTTTTAATAAAATTTTCATTCTAGTTAATATACGATTTTTTATTTACATAAAAAATGTTTTAAAACTATTTATGATTTTAAAAATAGTTTTAATCACATATTTAAAATAAATAATATACATTTAAACATTTTAAAAATGTATTTATTTTATAAATAAGGTTAATTATTTTGATAAACTTTTAAAATATATGAATATAATAACACTATTTTTAAAATAAATATTAAATTTTATTAATAATGTTTAAAATTTAAAATACGAAACAATTTTTAATTAATATTGCTATACTTTTATTTTAGAATTTTTTAAAAATATATTTTATTTTACTTTTTTAAAAAAAAAATAAATTATCAAAATTAAAACAATTGAAAGATTTTTAAATAAAGATTAATAAAGCTTTTTAAAATTATAAACATTTAAAACACGTTTTTAAATTTAAACTTTTTAGAGTATTTTTAGTAGTTTAATAATTTTTATTATAAATTCATTTTTAGAGCATAATTATAATTTTAAAAATTCTGAAACATTTTGAAACAAAACACAATTTTAATATAAATTTAAAATTTGCAAACAACAAACATGTTTATGTTCTCATTCTTATTGATTTCATATCAAGTTATAATTGAACAATGCGGGATCATTGAAGAAGGGTTGGTTTTAACAGAATATTATCAGAAATGGTGTCCTGCTTGTCAGAAACTTGATCCTTTACTTCAAGAATTAGACAATAGGATAGAAAGGAATGAAATTGATTTTAGGATTCAAAAGGTGGACTGTACTGATTGTGAATGCGATAAAAATGAGATTAAATCATATCCAACAGCTATATTAAGAAACTTTGGGAAAGAAGTGGCTCGTTTTACAGGATATAAAACTTGGACTGAATTAACAGATTTTATAACTTCACATACATCCATTAATAAGGAAATTTTTAAAGACTTTGTAAAAGCTGAAGAAGAAAAATTGCATGAACTTTCAAGCTCAGAAATGTATCAAGGATTAGACGGTCCATGGATCATATACTTTTATTATAAAGATTCTTCACCATTCGAAAATTTAATGTTGCAGCTTCAAAAAATATATGGAGAAAAAATAAATTTCGCTAAAATTAGTTACAATGAATCAAAAGATTTTATAACACAGCTTAATATAAAAAGCTATCCTGCATTTTATGGTATATTTAATGGACTTTCTGTTCCTTATCTTGAAAGCTTGTCTTTGGATGCTTTTTCTAAATTTTGTGATAAATTGATTGAACCAAGTTTTAAAAATCTTAAATTTGAAGAATTTAAATTACAAGCTTCTTTACTTGATTTTGGAGAGCCGTTATATTTAGTGTTTTACAATGATTTAATAGTTGCTAACCAATATTTTGCTGAATATGCTCATAAATATAAATATAAAGCAAAAATATTTAAAACTGATGACAAAAAATTATTTGATATAGCCGCAATCCATCCAACATCATCAAAAGATCACGATAGCATAGATAATATAATAAAATTTGGAGTTTACAAAAATGGTCGCTTTTATGAATACAGAGGTGATATTTCTAATGAAGATGAGGTTGCTGCATGGATATTTCATACTCACTTTAAATATGTAACAGAAATTAGAAATTCAACATTTAGCTCTATTTTTAATGGCTTTAAACCTGCAATGATATTGTTGACACAAGGAGAAGAATTATTGACAGAATTTAATCACTTTTCAGCAGATAGACATTTAGGAAGTCCGTATATAGATTTATTATTTGCATCTCTTGATACTTCAATTTATCCTAATTTTATTCCAACACTCTTACCTAATCTTCCAGTACCTTCATTAATCATGTATGACCCAGTAAAAAAGTTATTTAGAAATAAAAAATTTACATTGTCAAAAACAAATTTTCACGAAAAAGCTATGGAAACTTTAAAATTATATGAAAAAGGTAAGTTAGAATTATATCCTCGTTTAAAAACATACAAGAGATATTATATATTGGGACTTGGTATGCTTATTGGATTATTTTTATTGTGTTTCACAAAATATACAAAACAAACCAATATAAAAATGAAATAAAAATTTCATTCTATTTTCTTTTAAAGAATATATTTTATTTAAAAATTCTCTTTTTTAAAAAAAAATTAAAAACTATAATTTAAAAATTAACAAACATATTATTTATTTTTCTTTCTGCGTCATAGTCAAATCTCTAAATTTTTTTATTTTTCTTTAACACTTTTAGGAAATGTATCAAGTTCTTCGTTGCTTAGTTGACGAATTCTCTCCATAATTTGCATCTTATTATCGTCAACATTAAAACTTTTTTTAATAAAATCATTTAAAATATTATCATCGACAAGTTTTAGAATTTTTAAAGAATAAATAAGTGCATAAATAAGATTATTATTTTTTGACATAATTTCTTTAAAATATGAAGGTTGATCAATTGCTAGACTTTTAAGATAAAGTAAAACTTCTTTCAAATTGTCCTTATCCATATTATTAAGAACATTTATTATATTATTTATATCTAAAGGAACGTTTTCTTCCTTTATTTCTTGTGGAGTATCTTTCTCAGCATAATTAATAACAACAGGTCTATTATTAAATGAAATATTTAAATGTTTAATAGCTTTTTCTGCTATAATTGGCGATTCATATTCACAAAAACCAAATCCTTTAGATCTATTTGTATTTTTATCAATCATTAATTTAAAACTTACTACTTTACCAACAGCACTAAGTTCAGCTATTAACTCTTCTTCTGAAACATTAAAATCTATATTTCCTACAAAAACTGAACAACCAGCTTTCATGGGTAATATTCGTAATAATTATAAAAATTGTTTTTTCTGAAATTAAAATTTCAATATAATGCTATATGTAGTGAGTTGTATAAAATTTATTCTTTTTATTTTATATACTTCAAAATTGCAATTTCTATGTTTAAATTTTAAAAGATATTTGATATTAATTTTAAATAAAAAAAGAAATCTTTCAGATTCAATATTTTATTTAAATTTATAAAAAAAATAATAAAACATTAAAAACCTAAATTGTATCGTAAAATTCAAAAAATTAAATAAAATTTATTTTCTAGACTGAATTCTTTCATAATAATCATTTCTTGCTTGTTTTTTCTTTTCTAATTGCTGGGCTCTATTATCATCCATATTAAATTTTATTATTGTAACATTACAAGGATGTAACAGACTTGGTACACTTTCTTTTTCTTCGTTTTCCTCAAGACATCCTTCAACTGTTATTCTGTAATCGTTTAATTTAACATCAAGTATTTGTCCCTCTTTATCCTTATAAATTCCACTATGTACTCTTACAATATCGCCAACAGCTACAGGAAATGCTCTAAAACCATACTCCAATCTAAGTTCCTCGCTTAAATGAGCGGACATTCTTTTAATTCTGTCTTTACCAACAGCAGTAAACATAGATTTACGTTGTTTTCTTCTTAAACTAGATTTTGTATGTTTACCTGCTAACATTTGGGGTAAATAAATTACAAAATTATTCTGTTGTATTTTTTTAAGTATATTTGTTTTAACTAAATTTATAACAAAAAAAATTAGTAATATTTTTTTAATGATTAAACTTATTTTAAATGTTTTTATGAATTTTAAAAATTTCCTTATATCTAATATTGTTGATTAAAAATAACAATTCTTTTATTGAAAATAAACTAAAAACATTAATAATTTTGAAATTTTATTTTACAAACTTTAAACAAAATACATAAATTTAAGTAATAAGATTATATTTTATTTTTTTTAAATAAGAATTAATACATAATTTTAAAAAAAATCTAAATAAAAACATATAAATTTATGTAATAAGTTATATTTTGTTATTGTTTTTTAAAAATATAATTATGATATTATAATTTATATTTTTGTTCTTATTATTAAATTAAAAATAATTATATTTTTATCTTAAATAAAAATATTGTACAAAAATAATATTAAAAATATCAATTACTAATCAAATTTTTTTTAATTTATAAGATATTTTGAGGATAAATCCAATAAATTTTTTACTAAAAAACATAAAATAATATATAAAAAGTTTGGTTGTTTGTTAATATAAGTTTAATATTTTTTAATTTTAATATATTAAATAAAATTTTATTCCTACAAATTAAATAATTTTTATGTAAGTTTTGCATATTAGAATATTTAAAAAAATTTAAAAATATAAATAGTCATTTTAAATATATTAATATTTATTTTCATTTGTTTATACTGTTTAAATTTTTAATTTAATGGTAAAAACAATATATTAGTTATTTTTATTTACAAATTTATCAATTATTTCTTTAAGTTTATCATAATCATTAAAGCAAAAATTTAAAAATTTAAGTGCTAAATGAACATAATTTAGAGTGTCTTCTAAATAAATATAATTAGGATTTTTTTTACTAATTGTTCATGTATATTTTTTTCATCTCGATTTTTTTCTACTAAATTTATAAAATTGATTAAATTGTTATACTCTACAGATGATATTGTAGTTTTTTGATCTAAAAGAAAATCTAAAAAATTATCTTCTATATATAAATTTTTTGCGAAATCTAACATTTTGCCTGCATAAATATCTTCACACACTTTTTTTTTATATTCTTCGTCTGTTTTGATTTTTTTTATTAAATCGTAATCGATATTCTCAAAATTATTATGATATTCAACAGATTTAGTAATTGAATTAATATCCATTTGTTTTAACAATTCTATATTTATATTATTAATAAATTCAACTGCTTTTTCATGTTCATCCTTTTTATCTTTTTTATTTTCAAATATATTTGCAATAAGTCCTTTGATTTTCGGCCAAATAAGATGCATTCTTGATATATGAAAATCTTTTTTAATTTGCGTAATTATAGAAATCAAATCTAGAACAGAACTTTCAGAAATTGTTTTTTCATCTTCTTTATCATCATTATTATTTTTAAATTTAATATAATAAAGGTTTCTAAATATTGTAATAAGTAACTTACAATAGACTCAGTGATAGTTTTTTGAGAAATTATTTTTATAGAGTTTGAATTATTTGGTTCGCAAGTTTCAATAATTTTCTCAACTTCTTTTTTTTGTTGTGTTAATATTAAAGATAAACATATTAAAATTTTTAAATAATTCATTTATAGGGTTTTTAATAGTAATTTAAATTTAAAAAAATACACATTAATTAATTAAAAATAAACAAAAAATAAAATTAAATTATAAATAAATTTTTTTGTTTATTTTCATAATTATTTATTGTGTTTTTTATTTTAAAGTTTACTTAAATTTATATGATATTTTTTATAAATTTAGATAAAATAGACACTTTTATAAAAATTAATTTATATGACTCATTTTTTATAAGTCAAAATTTAATGTTTATATATATATAGCTAAAATTTTAATTTTAAATTTTATAAATCAAAAATTTTAAAGTTTTAAGATTATAATATTTTTTTTAATTTTTATTAATATGCCAAAAATTTTAATATAAAGTAAAATATATCATTAAAAATTTCAACTAATTTATTTATTCATTTAGAAAAAATGTAAAAAATAAATAAATATATATAAAGTCTATATAAATTTTTATATGATTACATTTAAGACTATTTAATTTTATTATTACAATCATAAAAATTAAATTTTTCTACTTTTTAAAATGTTTAAAACTCTTAAAAACATATATTTGTGTTTTAAACAATTTATAAATATTTATACATTCTATATTTAGTTATATTATATTATTTATAAGTAAAATATCAAAAATTTTAAAATATTTTAAAATTATATTTATATTATCTAAAATCAAATTTTTTAAAAATGCAATATTAATTTCTTTTAATTTTTTGCAATAAAAATGTTATATGTATCATATATATACAAATTATAAATATAAATAATTATAAAATAATATTTAAAATTACTTTAATTATAAATAGAAAAAAAGTATAATATAATAATTTAAATAAAATTTTTTTTAATCATAATTACAGTAATTTTAAATTAATAATTAATATATTAATTTTTTTTAAAAATAAGAAATTTAATAAAAAAGTAAAACTTTTGAAAAAATTTGGTTAAAAAAATTAATTATTTGTTACATAACATTTAATAATTGAAATATAAAAATATATATTTAATTTTTCTTAAATGATCTTAGAAAATTGAAATGATATTGTGATGATAAAAATTAACATTCAAATTATTTAAATTTATAATGTTATATTAAAATAGAACAAAAGAATAATTTATGTAATAAGTTAAAAGTTAAAAACGTTAAAATATAAATATATTAATTTTGGTTAATAACAAACATTAATATTATGAATATTTTTTTATGTTTACAAACTTAAAGTTTTATATAGTTTTAAAAATTTTACTAGCAATTAAATTTATTTTTAAATATTATACGTAAACAAATTTTTAAAATTATAAAAATTTAAATTAATGATTAAAAATAAATAAAATTTTACTATTTTTTTCATTTTTTAATTATTTAATACTAATATAATTAAAATTATCATTTATTAAAAATAAATTTCGAACTTAATAATTATAAAGTTTTCAAAAAATTTTAGATATTAAAAATGCTTTAATAATAATATCTAGTTAACAATTAATCATATGAATTGTTAAGAAATTTTTTTTATAACATTAACAATTAAAAAAATTTATTTATTGTTTACAAGTTTTTTAAATTTTTTTTGTTTATGAAAAAATTAATAACTTATTATCGTACTATGTTAATAAGATAATTTTAAATTTTTATTTGTCTTATCTTACCCATGTTAGATTTGGATTTTAAAAAATACGATAGACAGATACGTCATTTTGGAAAAGAAGTTCAAATTAAACTTAGTACTGTTACAATAAACATACAATCTAATGATCCTAATAGCTTGATTAGTGGAGAAATTCTTAAAAATTTAGTATTATTAGGTGTTAATAATTTACATTATGATGATAATACATATAAATCTTATAAAAAACTTGTGCCAAACGAAATATATCAAATTAATTCTAATGTGCAATTTTGTAAACTTGAAGAATATGATTATAATTTTATAATTTACAAATGTTCTAATAACGAAACTATTGAAAAAAATGTTGTTTATATTTGTACTGACCATTATACTTTCAAAAAATGTAAAACACCATGTAATACGGATAAAATTGATAAAGATATAATTAAAGATTGTTTATTAGGAGGAATTATTACTCAAGAATTCATAAAAAAACTACAAGGAAATTTTTTTTTAGATTTTTATACACTTGTAATCTGATATGTATTGTAAAAATTACATAAAATATTATATTTATATTAGTTAAGTTTATGTAACTGTTAAAATAAATTTTAATTTATCTTATACATATACGAATTTTTTTAAATTAATTTTAGCTATTAAGTGTTATTTTTTATGTCTAATTTTTATTATGTGTTTTAAAAAAAATTAATTTTTCAGTTATCATATTTAAGTATTTTTTATCTCCCTCAAATATGGAAAAAATTGAAACAGAAAATTCTCTAACTAAAGAAGAAATATCAATGGAACAAGACTCTTCATCATTTGAAATAATAGAAGAGACATCATCTGAAAATGAAGAAATTTATTTTGGTAATGAGTTAATAAGTGATTCGTCTGAAGAAACTAAAGTAGTATGGGTTGATTCCGAAAGTGAAGAGGAAAATTTAAGACAAGAAGTAGAAAAAGATGCTGAATGGATTAATGATAAAAAATTTCAAGCTAAAAATAAAACTAAAATAAATATTAGTTTGAAATACAAACTTGGATTTTTCAAGACAAACTTCAACATAAAATTAATTAAATGTTTTTCAAACATAATAATATTGGTAGATACTATGAATATTGTTTATATACTTGATAATTTAAAATTAAAAGAAACTATTAAATTTGAAAAATATCGTATTACTGATGTAGAATTATTTAATGATTTTTTATATTTTTGTAGTGAAAAATCAAATAGAATAAAAGAAATTAATGTTTCTAACTTTGAAATAAAAAACATTAATAAAGAATTAACAAGAAATATAAGAAAATTAAAAAAAATTGATACTTTACTGTATGTACTTGGTGATACTTTTTTATGTGTCGACGAACGATTAAATGTTATAAATGAAGTTTTCGATAAAATTTTAGATGTACAAAAATTTAAACAAAGTTTATTTGGTTTAAATGCAAATGGAAATATTTTACAATTTGATAAATATATTAATATGTCAAATAAAATTGTATATGAAGAAAAATTTTTATTTAAAAATTTAGAAATTATTGATGATTATCTAATTGTTGTGACAACGCAAGGATTAATTTTTATTGATAATAATTTAGAGTATGTAAAAGAAACGAAAGACAAATCAGATATTATTTATGTAACTAAAATTGGAGATATGATTTTATATACAACCAAAAGCAAGAATGGAATTAAAATAATGAATAATAAACTTCAATATATAAATATTAGAAGTAGATTACCAATGTGCTTTTACGCTATAAAATATAATAATGATTTATTAATGTGTAGTCATAGAGAAGTTCATCATATTAAAATTAAAAACACATGAAATATTTTTTTAGTTTTGAATTTTCAATATATTTACTTTGTTTATTTATTTTAAAAATAATTATATATTTTTACATTTTAGTAAACATACAACTATTAAATAAAAACAGTATTTAACCCTTTTATGATTACCGCTGTTATTTTTTGTTCTTTTTTACTTATGGTGATTTGTACTAGTTTAATTTTGCTGGTTACAAAAAAGAAAACATTGAAATTCAAACAAGAAATAAGAACTGGATTGATAGGCTCTTTATGGTTTGCTTATGTTTCATGGGCGTGTATTTATATGGCACAATATAGACCTAAATATGTCACAAATGAAAAAGAAGAATTATAAATAAATAGAAATTTTAAAATTTAAGTTTTTATTTTTTAAAAAAATATTTAAAAAAAATTCTAATATTCAAGTTCATTGATAGGCCAGTCTTCATAGGACCCGTCTGGAAACCTTCTACGAACTATAAATGGTATTTTTCTTTCTTCTAATTCTTTACGTGCTATTTTAAGACTGTCGGTTTCATCCTCGATGTCTACAAAAGGTGGTGCTCCTGAACTTATTTGTGAAGCTCTTATACCAAGAATATGAGCTTTTTCGTATTTTGTCATTCTTGGAATAGTTTTTCTTATTATATCCATCTTTTCATTCATGGGTGTATAAAAATTATGTTCAAGTATAGTTAGTTTCATATTATAAATTTAAAATTTTTATAATGACAGTAAATTTTTTTTCAAAACAACAATTATTTTTTAATTTTTTGTTTAAATATAAAAGTTGTTTATTAAAATCATTACTGTAAAAATTTTATATTATTTTTATGAAAAAATTAATTTTTTAAATGATTATTGTCCATAAATAATTAAATTTTACTTGTTTTATAAAATATCTAAAGATATATATAAAGCGTCCTTTTAATTCAAATAAAAGTCAAGTTATTTTTGTGCATTTTTAATTTGATAAAAATATTTACAAAATTTTAAGTTTAAAAACTAAAGAAAAAGGTTTTAATTATTTTAAATCTTTCAAACAAAAAAATTTAAGTATAATAAATGTTATAAAATTTATTGATGAATAATTTTGTTACTTTTATTGTCATTTTTAACCCTAATAATGATTATAGGAACATTTATAAAAAACACTTTTAATAACAAAGTTGTGGCTAGATTTCAAGATCCATTGTATGCAGATAAAATAGAATTTTTAATTCAAGATTTTTTAAATACTGTTTTATCAAAAGATGGCGTATTATGTAAACAACTATATAAATATATATATAATAATATTAATGATACTTTTTATGTGCTAATTACCACTTTAGATTATTCTGAAATGAAAGCGCGTAAATTTATAAATTTTTTAGTTACTAATTCAACTTCCGATCCTATAGATCAGCTTGTTACTATTGATAATATGTTATTTGAAAATTTAGTTATTTATCCTAATTTATATTTGATTAAAAAAATGGAAAGTCAAGAAGAAAAAATTCATAACTTAATGATGAAGAATAAAGAAAAAGAATTACTTAAAAAACAAAAAGCATTGAAAAATGAATTTAAAAGTGGTAAGGAAAGTAGATTATTTTTAGATACATCTGTAAAAGTTAGTAACATTCCTAATACTAACGATTTACAACGTAAAGTTTTGGTGACAGAAAAAAAGAAAAGATTTGAAACCTCCAAATTACCAGTTTTTATTTGTCTTAAAGAAAAAGTTAAATATGAAATTGATATGGAAAATAATATACTTAATTCAGAATTAAATGGAGAAATGTCTATAAATATTAAAGATGAAATATATAAAAATATTGAAATATATATAGATGGTGATATACAAAAATGTAAGTTTAGTCCAAAGCTTGATAAACAATCATCATTAAAAGGTTTAATACGTAGTGATAAAGATTTTTCATTGAATAAAAATATAGCTCTTATGAAATGGAAAAATTCAAATGTTAAACAATTACCTATAAGTTTTTCATTTTGGCCATCTGAAGTAAAATTAAATGTTTATCAAATTTGTTTTGAATATTTAGCTGAAGAGGATATTGAAAATTTAGTCATACATATCCCAAAAAATAAAATATCTAATTTAGTAATTGAAGGAGTTGTTGAAACTAATGAGCTTGTAGAATGGAATGTAGGATCAATTTCACAAGGAGATTCAGATACATTGGAATTTACATGTAGGTGTGAAGATGTAAATGATATTTTTCCTATTGATGTATATTTTATATCTAATAGGATTTATAGCAATATTGATGTATTAAAAGTAATCAATGACTCGGAAACTATTAAAAATTGTGAAATAAAAAAAGTTCTTGAAACTGAAAATTTTAAGATAAAAAGTCAATAAATAATTTTGATGTATTTTTTATATTTGCTAAGTGTTTGCATAATTTCGTTTTAAATTTTACATTTTTTTATACTTTTAAAACACTAACATATTATAGTTTTGATGTTTATGTTTAATCTTATTTAAAGTTTATATTTTTAACAAATAGATTGATAAAAAAAATCATAAATCTTATTATTACTTATTGTTTAGTTTATAATATCTAAAATTTTATTAGACGTATTTTAATTACTGAAATTATTTGATAAATTTTACAAAAAACAAAATAATGTTATAAACAGTAAATATTTATAAATGTTAATTATTTACAACAACAAAAATTATTTTAGAATATACTTGTCAAAATATATTTTTTAAGTATGTTATATTATTATAAAAATATATGAAAACATTTTTAAATTTGTACAAAAATAGCTAATTAATAATTTTAGTATTAATTTTGATTTAGTTTACATATTATAAATCTCAAATGTCAAATCAATAATTATATATATAATTATAATAAAAAGATTGTTTATGAGTTATTAATAAGTAAACTGTTATGCAATTTTTTTAAAACATATTAAATCTGAAAAAAATATTGTTTTTTTTTCATTTAAAATTGGTTATATAATTTAAACATTGTTAGTAATTTTTATTGTACAAATTTTTTTTGCTTAATTAGTTTTAGTTTATTTGTTTTTTTTGTTTACTATCACGTTTATTGCTTTTTATATTAAATATTTAAAATTTTTTGTGTAAAACCATATATATTAATTTTAATATTCATAATTTAGCATTTTAATTTATAGATTCAAATTATAAGTAATATATTAAAATTATTTAGTCATATAAAATAAGTTGATATAAATATTATTAATCATAGAAAAATATTTGAATATTTTATAATATTATATAAAAGTTTTTTTTTGCAGATTTTATTTATTATTTGTCAATACAATCATATATTATATTAAGTAAAACAAGAAAATATTTATTAGGGTATAGTGTTTTTCAATAATTTATATATTGCCACAAGTAGATATAGGGCGACTTTCGCATTTATGTGATTCCAAATTTTCTAACTCATTAACCTCCTGTTCACCTTCCGTAATATACTTGCCTCTTCGGGCTTCCATAGAGAGACTCTCTAGGGTCATCTTAAGCACTCTGGCTTGTACGTATGCCTGTGTTCGACTGTCTATATTTAGCACATTCCTATATTGTTTGTGGAAAGTTGTTACTATTCCCTCCCATGTCATAACATATGGTATAATTTTTATTAAGTAAAACAAAATATCTTTTTTTAGAATTTTATGCGCATTTGTTCAATTTAAAAATTAAATAATAGAATTTAAATAAAATAAATATAAAAATATATAATTGTGAATATTTCAAGTCAATAAAAAATTAAATTAAAAAAATTAAAGATTATTTAAAATAAAAAAACTATTTAAATTTAATTCTCAAATTCAATGCCATCTACAATTATTTTAAATATTAATATGCATTTTAATATATGAAGAAAATTTTAGTATTTAATTTAAAATTTATATTTATTTTGTTTATAAAAGCATGATCAAAAATTGTGACAAGATATTTTTTTATCTTTAAAAATAAAAATATGAATTTACAATGACTAACTATTTTATTAAAAGTTAGTGATTTTATTTAAAAGCTCTTTTTTTAAACCATAAAAATAGATTGACCTAAATATAGATGAATTTTTTAACAATTGTATTAATATATAAATAAATCGAAAAAATTATTTCACAATAACCACAAAACATCTAAAACATTAATTTCAATATTTCAATATCATATTGATTTTTTGATATGTAAATAAAAATTCACTTGTTTATATTTTTTACTATAATATTAATAGAAATTTAATAAATAAAAAACACAAAATCTTATTATATAATATTATATCGTATGTATTATTAAGAAATAAAAATAAATTATAACAATTTTATTACAATTATCATGTATAAATATAATAACATAAACTTAATATATTTTGTTAAAGTTTTATAATTAAATTAAAAAATCATTATAACATTTCATCAAAATAATATTTTATTAACATATATATATATTCAATTTTTTATTTTATTTGCCTATTTTTATTAAAAACATAAACATTTTATTTGGATTTGCATGTGGAATAACCCGTTTTTTTATTAAGAGTCAATAATTATTGTGTTGAAATTTTTTCTTTTATTAAATATTTATTACTATATTTTCTCTTAATATCATTACTATCAGTTAAACAAAATTTTAATTATAATAAAATTTTTCTAAAAAATAAAAACAAAAAATTTAATTGTTGTAAAAGATATAATTATACAATGAATCTATTATATTTAAAAACATTTTAGATTTATTATTTAACATATTTAAATATTAATTTCAAAACTTTATATTTTAGCACAAAATAAATTTGTATTTTATTTATATGCACAAAAATATTTAAAATTTTTATTATTATTATACAAGAGTTTAGTAATTTACATATATCATTTTTCAATGTATGAACTT
>KE647153.1:0-10427 GCA_000447185.1 Vairimorpha apis BRL 01 | reverse complement strand
TTTACTTTTAAAAATATTTATAATTTAATTAATATAATAGCTAATTTATGTAGGTGTTTATTTATAAAAATATTGTTTTTTTACTTATAATTAACAATTTCTTAAAAATAATGAAAATATTTATTATTTATTTTATATTATATTAGTTGTGTGTAAATATAATGCAAAAAATTATTTTAATTAAAAATATTTTAAATAATGCCCTATTAAATATTATAATTTAATCTCAAAGATTTATTTAAGTTTATGTTTAATTTCAATTTGCTGTAAAATATAGCAAAATTATTTTTTGTTTTCTTAGTAAACATAATTATTTTTTTTAATATTCTAATTTAAATTATTTCTTAAATTTTTTTACTATAATAAGAAATGTTCAAATTTAAAAAACCTAATTTTTTTGCATCATAATATTAAGCAATTTAACATATTTTGTTTTTTTGAGCCCCAATGAGTTTGCATAAAAAAATTACAATTATTTCAAATCCAAATATTGCTATAATAAAATATTGGGGCAAAGAAAATATTGAAGAAAATATATGTTCCAATCAATCAATTTCTTTTCAATTGACAAAGCTTACAACGACAACTTCTATATCTTTTTCAAAAGATGGAGATGAATTTATATTTAATGGTGATAAATGCAAGTTAAATAATAAAATTAAATTTATTATCGAACTTTTTAAAGAAACTGTTAAAAATAATCAACCTATTAGAATTGAATCTATTAATAATTTTCCTCATTCATGTGGGATAGCTTCAAGTGCATCAGGATTTTCGGCTCTTGTTAAAGCTTTAGATAAATTTTATGGGACTAATTTTTCAGAACAAGATCTATCTATACTTGCAAGAAGATGCTCGGGAAGTGCAAGTCGAAGCATTCCTTGCGATATCGTATTGTGTAATAAAATATCATCACGATCTATTGATAAATGGGAAGAAATTAAAATATTTTTAATAAATCTTGATGGAACTCCAAAAAAAGTGAGTAGTACTGAAGGAATGTGTAGAACGCAAGAAACAAGTTTTTTTTACAAAGAACGATTAACAAGAATTGATGATAAAATTGAGTTATGTATTGAATATATAAAATCTAAAGATCATCAAAGTTTATTTAAAATGATAATGAGAGAATCCAATGAAATTCATTCTATAATGTTTGAAAGTTATCCTCCAATTAGATATATCAATGATAAAGGATTTGAAGTAATGGAAATTGTTCATGAAATAAACAAAAATGAAATTAAAGTCGCTTATTCTTTTGATGCAGGAACAAATCCTTTTATTTTCGTATTAAAAAAAGATATTGAAGAAGTTTTAAAAAATTTTAAAGACTATAATATAATTGAATGTAATTAAATTTTATAACGTGTTATTTAAAGATTTAAGTTTTTTTTAGCTAAAAATTTTATCAGGTAAATTATTAAATTTAAAAACATTATTATAATTTTTGTTAAATACATATAATTTTGTATTGTCATTAACTTATACTTTAATAATATAATAAAATATTAACATCTGTATATAAATAAAATAATTTTACATGTACAATAAATTAGACTTTTATTTTATTTTTAAAATATTTTGAAATATAAAATATTATATTATGAATAGTAATGATAGTCAAATTATTATCTTTTTTATTTAAATTTTTGTAGTATAATGTTTTCTCTTTATCTAAGATTGAAGTAATATTCTTTTTATGCATTTTTTTTAAATTTTTGTTAAAACTTAAAATTTTAAATGTAGAACTATAAAAAAATTTTAATTTTAAATATTAATAAATTTTTTAGATTATAAGTACAAATGATGTAATTTTATACAAACATTAAACAAAAGTTATATTATATCTTTTTATTTTATATTTTCGTTAATAATTATTAACAAAAAAAGTTAATATATGATTAAATTATATTGTTAAAAAATATGATACATATGTGTATATTATATATATATTTCTTAATAAAATAAAAATTATATAGTACATTGAATTTATTACATTTTTTATATAAATCCGACAGAATTAAAAGGTTTATTGGGTTATTATTTTATAGTTGTTCATTATTATTAGTATTCTCAATTTGTGGATTATTTAAAACAATTTCATCTTCATATTCTTCACTTTGATTATCTCGGGGCTTTTTTGATTCGTTTATTTTGAGTTTCGCCTCCTCGATATATATATTTTTTAAAGGTATAGTTTTTACTAAATTCTCCACTGCTTTTTCCACCTCGTCCTCTCTAGGTTCAATCCACTCATATCCTCGTCTTCTATCCATAGAAATGGACTCTAAAGTCTTCTTAAGTACAATGGATTGCATGTACGCCTCAAGATTTGATTGGATTTCTAGCTCTTTGATATACTTTCTGTGGTACTTAGTTACCACCCCATCCCATGTTATTACATATGGAACAATCTTTGTCCGAGATTTATATATTTGTCCAAGTTCATTAGCCAAAAGATCATACTTTCTTAATTTTTCGTTTTCGACAATAGTCAAACGTATAAATCCGACAGAATAACTATTTATTTAAATTATAAATAAAAAATTACTGAATTTATTTAAATATTTTTATTATTATTTGGTAAACAGATTCAATAATTTACTATAATTTATTTAAAATGAACGTTAAACATAAAATATCATATAAATAATAATTTAATTTATATAAATCTAGTTTTAAAATGAATATATGTATTATAGTATAATTAAATGATAGATTATTAAATTAATATTAATTTTAAAATTTTATTATTATTCTATATATATATTCATAAAACTGAATTTCATATTTTTTTGCAAATTATATAAAAATATATTTTAGAATTCATATGTAAAACCATATCCATATATAAAATTATTTTTCTCCAATCGACAACTTGCATTAATATAAATACCTTCCCCAAGTTTATCGTTAAAACTTAAACATAGTTGTCTAGAACTATTTAAAGATCCTATAACTTCTCCACGATTACTATATACTCTAATGCCTAATCCATAACAAACTTCGCTATCTTTTGAAGTAGAAAATTTTAATCCAAAATCAATCATTTCATTAAGTTTATAATATAAATCTGCTGACAAAACATTAAATTGATGTAAAGATACTGTAAAAATAGAGTTAAGAATTTCAAATCGACTAGAAAATGATAATCCTATACCATTTTCGACTTTAATAACTTCTGTCCCAATACTTAAATTTCCTATTTTTTGCATAAAGTTTAAAATTCCTACTGACGACAATTCTTTTGATAATCTTTTAAAAAGTTTAAAACATAAATTATTGTATTTATTTTTTATATCAAACTCAAAATGAATGTATTTTTCTCTATTTGTTATTTGTGAATAATTAAATTTTGACAAAATATTTTTATAAATATGTGTACCACGAATTTGTAAGTTTTTATCCTGATCTGCATTTATCTGCCACAACATATTGTAAAAACTTAAATTTCCTATTAATTGTTTAGATGTTTCATTTGAATTTATAATAGAAATATGTCTAATTTGTATATTAGGTGTTAAAGTTTTAGAAATTTCTGTAGAAACACCAGAAAAAGGATATAAATCTGTTATTTTTGAAATTTCATTATTACAACTATCATATGAAAATGTAATTTCTTCCTTAAACAACTTTTTCCAAATATTTTTTAATGATGATTTCATGGGTAAAAATAACGATCATTGAGATTTAATGTTAACATTAAAAATTAGAAGAATATTTTACTTAAATTTTACATAATATATTAATTCATTTAGTATTTAGATTAATAAATAAAATTTAAGAATTAAATTGATTTTTATTTAAAAAAATTTTACAATGTTGATGTTTCTTATTATTTTTTATAAAAAAGCAGGTATATATTCTTATCAAAAATTATTAAATATTTTTACAAATGTATATTAATACATCACATTTTATGTAAAAATTTTAATTGTCTATAAAAAATTTAATGATTTTCCTATAAATTTAATAAAGCTTAATATTTTATACAATTTAAAAAATAATTATTTAATATTAAAGTATAAATTTTTAATTACATTGTGGTATAAATAATTAACTGTATAAACGATCTTATAGATTTGTTATGATAAATTTTTAAAATATTATAATCAAATATTTTTTTTTATGAATAAAAATTTTATGTTTATGAATGTTATTTATTATTTTTTTCTATATACACATTAAATATTATAAACACAATCATTTTTAAATTGATAAATATTTTTACATTAAATGCAATTAATTTTTTTTGATAAACAATTTTTTAATTTAAAAAAGATTAACAGGTTATTAGTTATTTTTTAATAATTAAAAAAACATAGAGAAGTAATGTTTTATAAAAAATTATTTAAAATTTATTATTTATAAATATTAAATAAATAAAAGAAAAAAATATATTTAAATTACTATTAAGTTTAAAAAACAAATTTTTTTCTATTAGTAAAAAATTAAAAAAGATAAAACTAAAACTTTCTTTAAAAAATTATAATTCTTGTAGAATTTTTTGTTAATACAGATTTTATTATTTTTTAACAACATTACATCTTATATAAATTAGAAAAATCTTAAAAATATTATACTATACTTATTTATTATTATATAAAAGAATTTATAAATAAATAATGTAATAATTATCATAATATAAATATTTAAAATATGCCATTTATTTATGATTTTGAAATACAAGTTTGTTCTAATCGACATATGCTTTTCTTATCATTGCTAAAATTTTGAAAATCATCTAAAAACCAGTTTCTGGTTTCCAAATCAGATTCCATATGTATTTTATTTTCAATAAATTTTTGAATATCATAAAACGAAAATCCAACAGAATATAAAAGATGAGATAAAGAATCATTTTTTGTCATTTTTTCTAAAAATATATTTCCCAATATTTCAATATCAAATGCATTACCTGAAAAATTATTCATGACAATAAATTGTAAAGATTTTTTTAGATCACAATCTAGTGCTTTTATCCAAGTTTCTTTAATAGCATTTTTATCTTTTAAATTGTATATATCAATTATTCGTAAAGCCAAATCAGGATATTTATATGCATAATCGTTTAAAAGTGTATCTGCTTTAAGTAACATATTTTTTAACATTTTAGAATTTTCGCCTCTATTAATCAATTCTAATTGTATATCAAGAAGTTTTACTCTTTTTGAAACCATTTCTTGATATTCAGTATATAAAGAAATGGTTTTACACTTTCTTAACAAATCTATTTTTTTTCTTGAGAAATAGATTTTTCATCAATTAAATATATCAAAGATTTTACCGCATTTATTCTATCGTTTCTATAAGCACAATACTTCCAATATAATTCATATAATTTTGAATTTGTGTCAAATTTTGATTTTTCTTTTAAAAATGACGATAAAAATTTAGAATCCAATTTTATTATTTCTGTCAATTTAAAATATGTTTTAGTATCGCAACAAGCACATTTGTTGTTAATGTCCTTTTCTAATAAATTTTGTGTTAACGCCTCGAAGAAGGCAAAATGAAATTCTTCTCTGCTATCTTCTAATGCACTTGAAATAGCACCGTCACAATGAATAGCATTTTTTAAAAGTAAAACCTCTTTTTCAAAATTAAAATTAAAATGTTTTCTAATTAAAATAATTGATCCACTGTAAAATTTAAGATCGTTATATTTTTCAATTACATCCAAATTAAAAGATATATGCTTAAAATTTTTCAAAGATTCCCATAATTTGTCTCGTGAAGGATATTTTTTTAATAAATTTAAACCTTTATGACGATAAATTTCGTCTATTGGTAAATAATCAGGTGCTTTAGCATTTAGAGAATTTATAAGCATATCGATAGATTTATTCATTTTAAAAATTTCCATTAGCTCATCAAGTGATTTCTTCTTAAAATTTGCACTATTATCAAACAAAAGATCCAATAAAGTAATTGATTCAAAATTTAAAGAATATTCATCAAGTAAATTTATAAAAAATACAGTTTGTACAAAATAATTTAGAATATCAGTTGCAACATTCAACTCGTGTTTTTTTATTTTTTTATATAAATTTTTAAATTTAATCACTTTTAACTCTAATTCATTTTTCATATTATCACATTTAAGTATTTCTTTTAAAGGTAAATATAAAAATGATTTAAGTTCTCTATAAATAAAACTAAATAAACTTTTTAAATGATTTTCATCAACTTTAACACTTAAAAATTCCATTTTTGAAATATCTGAATTAAGTGATAATAGATTAAAATATAAAACTAATGCTTCACGTTGACCAATATTTTTAATCATATTATAAACATCGTCAGCACGACTTATAAGTACATATTTTTTTATATCCATAATTTCATAAAAAATTATTTTTCTATCTGCCAACAAATATAGAGTAGTCTCGTTATTACAAAAAAAGCAATCTAAAATATCATCAGATAAAATTAAAGTTTCTAAATTTTCTGACGGTTTATTTCTATCAATATTAATACTTTGAAACTCATTAAAAGATATAAACTGTAAAATAGTACCCTTATATTGATTTTTTTGTAATATTATAAGTTTTTTTCCAGTTGTTTTTATTTTTACATCATCATATTCATCAAATGGATTTTTTTTTGTTAAAATTTGTTTTGAATCAAAAAAATCTCTAGATCCATCAGATGATACACAATAAAAAAATATTTCTCCATGTTTAACTTCAACAATTTGTACATTAACATAATCTTTATATATTGGTATTTCTCGTGTTTTATAAATTCCATCTTCAATATTATAAATACTTAAAACTTTTCCCAATGTAACCATAAAATTCTTTTTGGCAGACATACATTTAATTCTTGGTTTTTTCTTTTTAAAGATGTTGGCACTAAACATGATATATAAGACGAATCAGGATTGTACAAATACATCATATTAAATGACCATGAATCTAAACTTTTATAAATAACACTATAAACATTTCCATTTTCACAACCAATAAATATATTACCATTATTAATAATATGACATATGGGTTTTGATGACACTGCACATACATAATTAGTGTTAATAAGTGCTTTAGTTTTATTATCTATTCCGTATATTATAACTTGACTTTCTGTAAAAACTACAATGCAATAATAAATCTTTTCGTTAAAAATACCTTTTTTTGGAATAAAAATATCAACAAATTGTACTTTAGAAGAAAATGTAGTTATTTTTTCTAATTCGTTAGTTTCATATCTAAAAAATGATAACCTATAATTAAAAGCGTACCAAATTACAGACAGCTGAGGTATAATTCCACATCGATCATATTTTTGAACAGGAATACTATGTTCAGCTTTTGCATTTAAATATTTTGTTTTGGAAAATAAATGAGAACATGTTGTAAAAATTTCCTTTTTACTGTATTTTTCACGCTCTTCATAAGCACGAGTTTCATTAAATAATTGTTGCTTTTTCATAAGGGTAAAAAATTTATAAATTTAAAGCTACAAATGTATTGAAAATCACAATAAAAAATAAATAACTATAAAATTATTTTTTTTAAAGACTGGTATTAAAAGAAATTTTTTTAAATATTTTTCAAGTTTGTATTAAATATGTTTTTTGCATTTGTGTAAATGATTTTATAATATATACAAATTATATTTAATATATTTTTAAAAAAAAACTTTAATAACCTTATTATAGATATTTAATAATTTTAACGTAAATTATAGAATAAAAACAATTGAGTTATGAGTTACAATAAAAATAAAATTCACTTATGTAAAAACATAATTTGTAATGTAAAAATCTTTTAAAATGCCAGTATTTTATTGAAGTTATATAAAATTATTAAAAACAAATATTTTAATTTTTATTGAAAAACGAATAGTATTATTTTGAATAAAGAATTTAAAATACATGTACAATTTTAAAACATATAATAAAAAAATTTTATATTATGTAAACACATTAATTTCTATATTAAAATTTATTATATTATATATAGTGAATGAAAAGATATGAGTAGAAAATTAAAAATTTGATTAAATATTCTACTTAAAAATATTTGCTTTATGCTAGTTAAATAAACATTTAATTATATTTTATAATTTTTATTTTTATAATTTTTTTTAATTTCATTAAATATACAATTTTTATTTTGATTAAAAAAATTAAGTTTAAATTAAATTATTTAAATAATTTTTTTGCAAATACCTAAATACAGATTTTTATATAAATAGTAAAAATATATTTAAGTCTAGATAAAATATTATAATTTGTTTTTTATGACACTAAATTTATGTGCATAAATTATTATGATTACCTGCGTCGTTAATGTAATTCAAGATCAAAAATATAGTTATGTAACAATAAAGTAATAAAAAAGTATATGCAATATTCATATTTACAATGACGTAATATGGTCTAGTAGTGTAATGGCGATCACCTTGGACTTTGAATCCAATAATCCGAGTTCGAATCTCGGCTGGACCTTCTTTTTACATAATTTGCTTTTTTATTGATTTTATCGATATATTAACTTATTGTATATGATGCATACAAACTAATCTCTTATAAATTTTATAATATTACTTATATGTAAAAAATCTAATTTTAAAAATGTTTTTACAAAAATTAAAATTGTGATGAATTATTATAAAATAATTTTGATTATTTAAAAAATATATTACAACTGTATACATTGATTGATTTTAAATTATAAAATAATTAAATTAAATATGATTAAAAAATTTAGTTTTAATTTATTTATTATTATAAACTAATTGTTGTTTTTTTATTAGAAAACTTTTCCATTCTGCTATTAAAACATACAGTATTATACGTAGAAGCAGAAGAAATATTTAGATGTTGTTCATACTCATCCATACTATAATCGGAAATTTTTCTTTTTAGTTCTTTTTCTAGTTTATAGAATGGTCTCCATAAAAAATCTTCAAAAATATTAAATATTTTTTTAAAAATTAGTTTTCCATTATTGTTGAATATTTGAATTTGACCAGAAGAAACAGAAAATGCAGATAAATAAAGATCTGAATATGACCATGCAAGATTATTACATCCCCTTTGCATATAAATTGTTCTTAACACACAATCATCGTAAAATTCTAAATTTTCTGTAATGTAATCGTAAATACAACTTACTTTCTTAGATTGTGAAATTATACACATATCATTTTTACAAATTTCTTTAATTTTAACAAAGCCTGATACTTTTCTTTTATAAAAAGTTATTTTATTTGATATGTCATAAGTTAAAATATAATCATTAGACACTTTTATGTCTTTAAGTTCATAATTTAAATTAATTAAAAAAATATTATTTTCTTGATAAATTTCTATAAAATAAAAATAATTTTCCTTGATTTTTTTAGTTATATAAACAAATCCAAACTTATCAGAAAACAAAAATTTTATTCTTTTAACATTTGCTTGCAATTTTTGATTTTTAAAATTATCATTCTCATAAACAATTTTTTGAACTTTTCCATCTATAAAATAAAATGTTTGAGATTTGTAGCTTGCAATTTCTTTGTATTTATGTTGTTCAATTATATTATAATTCATATCATATACATTTAAATCATCAAAATTATATATTTTACTTTCATTTTTATCAAATTTACACTTTGAATATTTGCCCGATCTTATAATTTTTCCATTACTAGTATCGAATATTAAAGTTTTATTTTCTGTATTAACCAACATAAATTTATCATTTCTGCTAAATTCTACGTTTAATATATTTTCATCAAAACTAAAATCATTAAATTTAATTGTTAAATTTGAACAAAAACAATTTATTTTGTTTTCAAAATAATTAATTAATAAACAACCTGTATTACTAAATAAAAATTTTCCATATAAAGGCGCTTTTGTTCCTAATTTAACATCTTCATTATCTATAAGAAAATTATTGTAAAGACCGTTGTTTAAAACTAAAAATTCTTCACTATGTTTAAATTGATAATTCATAATATCTTCATCTTTAATTTCTTCTAATGGTTCATATTCTTTAAGTGAATTTTCAATTAAATGTGTATAATCGTTGTACAATATAGCATATATATTATTTTTTTAAATTTTTGACACGCATCCATAGCAGAAGATTTACTGTTAAATGATATTAAAGATACATTTTTCTCTTTGACTACATTATTATATTCTTGTGTATCTACATTATCTCCAATAACAATAATTTCATAACTCATTTTATAAGGGATAATAAGTTTTTGATTAATTCGTAAACTTTTTTAAATTTTATTATAAGACTATAAAAACAGCGTTTAACTAAATTTTTAATAAATTTTTTTTAGGTTTGAAGATTTTTTTTGGTATATATATAATTTTAATTTTAAATATTATATATACATTAAAAATTATTTTTATATTTTAATTTTAAAAAAAATTTACAAAGATATAAATATATTTATANAATTTTTTT
>KE647152.1:10880-26980 GCA_000447185.1 Vairimorpha apis BRL 01 | reverse complement strand
ACTTCCGATTAATTATAAATTATATACAGCTTTTGAAAGATACTAACGACTGTTTTACATTATACATTAATAACGAAGTTTTTAATTCAACTTTAGAAGAAGCTATGGAAAAATATGGATTATCCATTGAATCACAAGTAAATATTGAATATGAAAAAATAAAATAGATCAAATTATGGATTTTAAGTCTCAAATTTCTTTTATCAAATATAATTTTTACAATAAAAATTTATATATTGGATTCTATGAAATGCCTTTAAAAATCTATAATAAAAATAAAGATTATAGTTTTATAAATGTAAGAACTATTACATTTAACTCATTACATATTTTTGGATATAAATTTAGAATGGGAATAATTGATTTAAATCTTGAAAAAGTTGTTGATAATAACAAAAATATATCTTTAATGCTTATTGATGAAGATAATTTATACTACGGAACTGATAATGGACAATGTTATGTTATAGAAAAATTACAAAATAAAAAGTTATTATATAATTTTGAAAATGTAAAGATTAGTGGTATTTATAAATTTAAAAATAGATATTTTTTGTTTCATTAAATGGAGATATTGCTTGTAATGAATTTTTGGACAAAAAGAATTATAATATAACATGTGTAGATTCAAAAGACAATGAAACTTTTTTTGGAACATCAACAAATGTTGTTTATAAAATATAATAAATCTGGTGATATTAAATACGATGTAGAATTAAGATACATAAATTTTATTAAAATTATAAACGAAAATAGTTATAATTATAGCTAGCCATATGTTGTTCAAATTCTTAGATTAGATCCATTTAACGTTCTTAAAAATTATAAATTTGATAATGAAATTAGTGGATTAGAAGCATTTGACGGAATAATTTATGTCAGTTGTGATACTAAACTATTTAAATTTACAATATAATTTTTTGATAAAATTAATTTTGTTTAAAAAAATATAAAAAATTGTATTTATTAATTATTTATAAGAATGAAAATTTATTCTAATTAAAAGTACAAAGTAAATTATAATTTTTAATATTGAAATTGTTAATGATTTTGTTGTGAATTAAACTAGTTCATTAAAAAATATAATGACTAAAAAAAACATTAAATGAACTTTATTCTTTTTTTATTCATTTTTTAATTAAATGCAAAAGGCAAAAGAGTACTTAATTTAACATTTGTAATCTTATCCAAAGAAGAAGATTGTGCTACAAATATATCTAAATCTTTTGAACTATCAGTAAATTCAGCAAGTACTTGTCTACAAACACCACAAGGATATACCAAAGAATTTAAATTTTCTGCTACTACTGCACATGCTATAAAATCTTTGTATCCTTCGCTTACAGCTTTAGTTAAAGCTACTCTTTCAGCACATATTGTTGGTGAAAAACAAGAATTTTCTACATTGCATCCTGAGAAAATTTCACCTTCTGAAGTTAATATCGCAGAACCTACTTTAAAATTGCTATAAGGAGAATAAGAAAAATTTCTTGCATCAGATGCTTTTTTTATTAGATTTTTTATTTGTACATTAGAAATATTTTTTGTCATATTAAGGGTAAAATTTTTAATTTAAAAAATTAATTTCGTTTATTTAATTAATTACAATTCTTTATAATTGTAAGTTTGTGCTTCAATTTTTTCAACATTTTTGACAAACCTGCCATATAAGTCGTTGTTTGTAACACATCTTTTTGCGGATCTACATGCATTGAAACGAAATACCGATGAATTAATACTAAAAAAAATTCCAATTTGACCAGATACTGCATTTTTTAACATCATTTTAATTTGCATTTCTAATAAATATGTCGATACAGAAAAAATAGTGCTTATTCGTCCACATGAAAAACTAGGTATTGCAAAAAAAGGAATTTGTTCAGGATGAAAATTTATACATGATATGACTATTATTCTGTATCCTGATCCTGATGTGTTAGGATAAGAAAGCTTTGCAGAAACTAATCTTGTTAATGCAGCAGCAGAATACTTCTCCATACATATAATCTGTTTTTTTATTTTTAAATTAAGCTCTTCAAATATTAATTGAGAATAATCAGGTCTTACTTGTATTCCATATTCTTCTATCTCTTTATTAAAACTATTTACAACCTTATTGACATATTTTATTACTTTGTCTCTTTCTGATATTTTTTTATTACGATCAACAAAGAGTAAAATCTTATTTATTGTTTCTTCATCTATATGAAATTTTACATTAAAAATAAATGAACCTTCTTTATGAACACACTTCTCTAAACACAATGAAAATAAAGGTAACAACAAGATATGCATAAAAATTGAATATTTTTTATTTTATCTATACTGTAACCAAACACAATGTTAATAAGTTTCATATAATATATTGGCTTTTGATCATTTTGATATTTTTTTTACATGTAAATCTATCAAGATTTATTTATTTGTTAATCTCATTTAAATTGAAAGATAATTTTGAAACAATCAATATATCATTTCTTCAATATTTTAATTTAAAAAATTAAGTGGTTTTTAAGATAAATTTATTCGTGTTATGGTTCGCATATTAATTTTTTTTAAAAATATTTTATATGTTCAAATGTAAACATTTATAAAAAAACATTTCTATTTTATTGTATTACTAAAATAATGTTTATATTTAAAATTTTAAGCTATATGTAATTATAAATTATTTTAAAGAGTTGTTAAGTAATTTTAGTTGTTTTGTTGCATTTTTAATTTCTAATTATTTATTATTTAACTAAATAAGAATAAAATAATAACATTATTATAATATAGAATAAATTAATATTTTAATATTTATTTAGATAAATTGTAAATTAATAATTCTAACAAAAAAATTTAAAAATAAGTAAAAAAATTTTTATAAAGAATTTTATTTAAATTAATTTTAAATATACGTTTTTGTTAATTACTTTTTTTAATTTTATTTATCGATGAAATATTTAAAATAATAGTATTATTATTTTAAAAAATGAATTTATCTTTTGAGTTAAAACAAAAAAAAATTAATAATGGTTAGGTTAAATAAAATAAAAAGTTTTTATGAATTTTTTTAATTAATTTACTTAATAAAAACGAGATATAATTACAATTTAAAAAATTTTTTTATAAAAGCATTAAAATTTAAATATGATTTATTTTTTGTATATAACATCACTTTTGTTTTATATGATAAATTTATTTTAAAATGAATGTGTTTACTAAAAATTAAAATAGTTTATTAACATGTATTTATTTTTAGAATAATTTTATATATTAGTAATATAATATATCTAACAAAATAATTTTAAAATAAAACATAAAAATAAGAATTTATTTTTCTAAAACATTTTAATTTTAAATTAAGATTTTTGGATTACAAAATTTTAATTAAAGCATTGTTTGATAATTATAATTGTTATGATATAAACTTATTTATAAATTAAAAACCAAATTGTTTCTTTATTACTCTTGAAAAATAAAAAATATATACGATTTAACGGAAAAAATTTACATTAACTTTCTTTACTTTTAATTAAATAAATTATGTATGTTAAATTACTTTATATATTTTTCATATTGTATCTTTAAATTATAACTAAAATAATTAATCGCATTATTATTATAGTTTTGTATCACGTATTATCTAAATTTAATTAAAAAACATGAAATTAATTAATGAGTTAATATAAACTAAATTGAAAAATTTAAAATTTTATTTCAATTATAAAATTTTTTATTGTACATAAACTTAACTTAAAACTTTTATATTTTTTTAACTTTATATAGATTTTTAAAAAGCATACTTTTATCAAAATTTTATCAAAAATACTAAAAAATATTTAGTTTATTGTAATAAAAAAATTATATTAATTAATGAATAAACAATCTTTATAACTTTACATTTTAAAAATGTGTAAAAAAAATTCTTATATGTTTATATTTACGTATATTATTTTATATATAAATATAAATTAATGGCATATTAATACGTTTAAAACAAATTTAATAAATTTATTATTATATTAATTTCATATTTCTCAATAATTAAATTATATTTAATTTATTGTTTTAGTATGTAACATTGATATACATCTTTATTAACACTTTTCTTTTTCTTATTTATAAAAATTTTTATGAAATCTTTAATTTTAATATTATATTATTTTATTTTGTAAAAAATATAAAATTTTAAAATTATAATTTAAGATAATATTTTTATAATAAAATTTAAGTTTGATTTAATCATAATTAAAATTTTTGAATACTATGCTCAACACTATCTAATTCTTGAATAAATTTACCAAAATGTGAATTATTTGCACAACATTTACGTATAATATTACAAGAAAAACGAATATTCATATCATCCACAAATTTTTTTATCATAAAATATATTGTTGTAGATAATGACAAAGGTTCAATTGAAAATATAGTAGATAATCTACCACATAATGAAACAGGATTACTGAAAAAAGGTAGTTGCTCAAAAGGATATACAAAACATGACAACACAACAATTCTTAAACCTACCCCTTCTTCTTGTAAATTTGCAAGTTCAAACATTAATGATGTATTTACATTTAACGCTATAAATTTTAATTTACAGGTATCTGTTTTTTGAATTGAAGTATTAAGTTCTTCAAATAACAATATGGAGTAATCTCCTATAAATTGAACGCCATATTGAACATATTCTTTATTTACATCGTTTAAAATTTTATTTAAAAAATTTTTTATAGTAGCTCTTTCTGATTTTTCAGGTGTATATTTTTCTAAGAGCAATATTTTATTGCTTGTATCAATATCTATATGAAATTTAACATTTAAAATATATGAACCATTCTCAGGTAAACATCTGTTTTTATTGTAGGTTAAAATATAAAGTACGTGTAACAACATAATAAAAATCTAAGAAAAAATGCTTAAATATTATGATTAATAGGATAGTTGCTACTTTAGATCAAGTATGTTTTAGATTAAATTAGAGAATTGTTTGGCAATTAAAATTTTAATTTGTACCTTACAAGAATTTTTTAAAATAATATTTATTCTTTAACTAATTAAAAATTTGTAATCATAAAAATTTGATATTTAAAGCAAATCATAATAAATTTTATATTATATATAATAATTACATTTTTAAATTAATAACCATAAAAATTTTAAATTTTTAATAATTAAATTTTTTACGCATCCATCACAAAAATATTAAAATTTTGATTTTTAAAAAAATTAAATTTTGTTTTTATAGACAAATTTAATCAATTTTTTAAACTAATTAAAGAATAAAATAAATTTTATAATTATATATATATATTAGTTTTTATCTTTCTATAATTATATTAATTTATTTATTTACAATATTTATTTAATAAATAAAGATAAAATTTACAATAATTTTTTAAATTTTATGAAGTAATAAATTTCGTTTATAATCTTTATCACAACTATATTAAAATTTTGTGTTTTTTTGTCTAAATTCTTTTTATTAAATAATTTTAAAGATAAATAATAATTTTTTAAATTTTATGAAGTAATAAATTTCGTTTATAATCTTTATCACAACTATATTAAAATTTTGTGTTTTTTTGTCTAAATTCTTTTTATTAAATAATTTTAAAGATAAATAATAATTTACAATAATTCCAAAAATTTTTCATCAATATAAAAATTTTATAAATAAATTTGATTTTTTTAAGTATACTAATTGTTTAAATACATTTAAAAAATATTAAAATTATATTTTTAGTTAAAGATTTTGATTAATTAAATTAAAAGTATATTTTATTAGTGTATAATTTAAATATAACTTTATCTTACCATATAAAATTTTTAATTATAGATATAATATTTTTATAAATTTAAATGATCATCTTTAGATAATGTTATTTTGTTAAAATTAAAGTCATTTATTTTTTTCCACCATTGATGTTTCTGTAATATACTGAATCACAATTAGTAATTAAAAACTTCAGAATTATTTTAAGAATTTTTATTAATATATGCATTTTTATTATTTTTCATTCTTTTTAAAATTGGATGTGAATTTTTTAATGTTATATAATTTTATGTATAATTACAGTTTTTAATATATATTTTTTCGTTTAAAAATTTAAAACAGTATGTTTATTTATTATTTACATCAACAAATTGTTAAATTTTATACAACTTAAATGATTTAAATATAAATTTAATGAATTTTAATTAGTTATTTTTAATCTTGATGGATTATATATAGACTATAATTTAAAAAATACTTAATTTTTATTAAATAAATAAAAAAAAAGTATTTTGCTTCAAATTTTAATAAATTTTGTATTATAAAAATCTATTTTGTTAATAAAAATTTTGATGCATTTATTAATAATAAAATACATTATAAAATATTTTTTTATATAATCAAAAATCATATAAATTATGATTTTTAAGTTCATGATTTCTAATACTTTTAAATACAAATATCATAATATTTTAATTTTTTAAAACATAATCTTATTCAAATCATCAATGAATTATAAATGATATGTCTGAAAAATTTTAATTTTATCATTAATATTTTTTAATTTTTTAAAATAAAAACAATTTAACCCTATTTTTATCTAAAAATAATTTAGTAAAAAATATTTTTTGAATGCATTTTATTTATTCATAATTTTTTTTCTCTTGCTGTTTTATATAAACAGTTCCTAATAAAATCATAATACATGTGCACAATGTCATAACAACTATATAATATTTTCTATTTGTACTAAATTTGTATGCAGAATTACTTTCATATGAAAGTTGTTCTCTATTTTGTGGTGCGTCTGGATAACTACCTTTAATATAAACCTGTTCCGTTTCTGTTATATAGTTATTTCCAACATTTATAATTTTTTCTTCAGTTTCTTGCATAATTTTTTTACAAAATTATTTTTGAATGTAATCTCCTTTCTCCTTTATTTATAAATTGAATAAGTGGTTTATTTAATTATTTTTAAATTATATAAACATAAAAAATAGGATTATAAAATTTTAGTTTTTTTTAATTTAAATAATGAATTGCTAGTTATAAATTTAAATTTTAAAACATATTTAAATATCGTTTTTATTTACACAAAACAAATTGTATACTAGATTTTCAATTTTTATAAAAATTTTTGTATATTTTTTAATATAATTATTTTAATGTGAAAAAAAATAAGATTTAAATATAATTTTTTTCATTTGTAAAAATACAAATTATTAAAATTGATGAAATAAAATAATTATTAAGGCATTTATAACCAATTTTTAATATAATGTTTCTTTCACAAATTTTAAAGAATTATTAAAAATTGATTTATAAAAAAAATATAAATAATGAATATTTTGGAAAGATATACTGGTAAAACTTTAAAATTTAATTTTTACAACTATTTAAAATCGTAACTATAATATTTTTATACTAAATTTACTAAAAAACATACATCTATATTTTTTTGCTACAAAACTTTCAATATATAACATCATATCTAATCATATAAAAGCTTTAAATGTATTAAAGATTTTAATTCTATAAAATTATAATCAAATTTTATAAGTAAAAAAAATATTTATTTTAACATATTTTAATTCTTGAAAAATTAATACTTCTCGATAATATTATGAAACAGCTTGATTTTATTCTAGATATTATTTTATAAAATTTATTATAAATAATAAAAATTTTATAATCATAATTAAATTATTTTAATAAATATCGAAGATGCATTAAAGTTTAATTTATTTTAAAATTTTATAGTTATCAAATACTTTATTATAAAATTTTTTGTTTGATTTATGAAAAAAAAAAGTTCATAATATTATAAGATTAATTATAATATCAAAATAAAAAGTGAAAAAAAATAGTATTTTAGTAATTTATTTTTTGTTATTATTGTTAAAATGTAAATAAAACATTTATGTTACACGATTTTGTATAAAAAATAAAATTATTATTTTAAATTAATTTAATAAAGTTCCTTTTTTAACGTTTTAATTTTTTTATTGTTTTTAATTAAATTTTAAATATAAAACATTTATATTAAAAGAATATAATCTTATTATATCTTATGTAGTAAAAAATAATAAAATATAAATTAATCTTGTACATTTTTATATTTAAAATTATTTTTTATCTCAAATTTAACTTTTTACAATTTTAATATCATGTAATATTATATAATTTTTTTTTAGATTTTTGTTTTCTTATTTAATTTTTATTAAAAGTAAATATTATTATAATTTGTTTGTAAACATAATTTTTTTTCAAAAAATGATTTTTAAATTCTTTAACTAACAAAATCATAGTTTTTTATGATAGAATTTCAATTATTAATTTGTATAAAGAAAATCTATTATTGATTTAAAAAAATTTAATTTATACAATATGATAATTAAAATTACCAAAAAGCTGTATCATATGAATAAATAAAAATTTTAAATTTAATAAACATAAAACTTATGCAAGATTAAAATATGTAATATTGTTAATAAATAGAAATGTTTTATTTGTAGGTTTATAAGTATTTAATATTAAATTTTATTAATTAAAAAATGTATTATCAAACTCTACATCTAATCCGCTTGTAGTTTTCATATTTGATTTATTTAAAAAATTTTGCTCTTTGATTTTAAAATTATCCTCATATAAAGTATTAAGAGGTTTTCCTTTAAAACGTTGCAAAAAATTTCTCACAAGAGCTTGTGCTCGCTTCGTATTATATTTTAAACACTCAGTTTGTAAATTTTTACAATTATCATATGTAACATCACAAAGTATGGAACTTAAAGCCTCTGGCCCATCTTTTTCTTTAATACATTTAGTCAATGCAGAGGAAATATTTAAATGTGAAGCTTCAACGAAACTTGAGTTATAATTCACAATAAGGTAATATGTTGCTTTTTTAACATCATAAACATTTTTATACATACAAAACATTTCACAAATTCTTCTTACAATACCACTATCATCAATATTTAATAAATCAAACAAAATATCAATTGGTTTATAAGCGATATTTATAGCATTTGAGTTATTTATACCTGCTGAAATTACATTTAATAGTGATCTAACACATTGAATTAACGCATCTGTAGTTTCATTTTCTGTCCAATCGTGTAAAATTCGTGCAACTTCTCGTCTTATGTAAGGTTCTTGTATTTGCATGTATATTAAAAGATCGCAATTAAACCAACTTAAATCTTCGTAAGAATATCGATAAATATCATTGTAAATTTTTTCATATAATTCTTTTGGAAAATTTCCTAACATTTTTAAAATTGAAAAACATCTATCAAATGGACTTTTTAAAAGAAATTCATTGTAAAAATTTGGTGCATATTGACAAACACGCATAGGTATGCGTCTTAAATAATAAAAAAATCTTATATATTTATCCAAATCCCAATTACCATCAAATGATTCAATATTATTCAGTTTAATACAACATTCAACAATTACTTCATTAGCGTTTTCCTTATCAGAAAAAATTGAAGCTTTTATAATTTCATTCAGCATATCATTTGATAAAGCAAATTTGTTAATTATTTTTATAACTAATTTAGCAGATTCCTTGTCAGATAGATCCAACTCTTTTATTATATCTATTGATCTTGGATTATTAGTAAATTCCATGATTGTTCCGTTTATAATAATATCACTAAAATGTAATGAAGATAAATTAATATCTGGATTAAAAGTATGCAATTTTTTTATAAAATACAATCCAATTTTTCTTTCCAGTTTATCTCCTTTTGTTTGTAAAAATTCAAGAATTTTTTGTGGAAATTTTTTTATTATCAAATTAAAAAATCCAAAAACCTCACTTTCAGATTCTAATCTTTGAGATACTTCCATATTTGAAAAAATAACTACAACTTCAGTTAGAATATAATCTACAAATTCGTCTTTATTCTTTGAAGAAAAAAATTTATTCCAAAATTCTAATGATACTAAGAAAGTTGTTAAATTTGTTCTAAGTCCTTTCAACATATATTCATACATAAGTGAGACATTTTCACAGTTTGGAGATTTATTTTTTAAATTATTAAAAAAAATTAACATACCTATATTTATTGGTAACTTACTAGAAAGATCAATAATATCTTTTAAATTAACATCATCTCCTCTTTCATTAATAAATTCAATTGTACTTTCTGGAAATTCAGCTCCTTTTCTAAAAATAATTGAATAATCGAAATCTTTTGGAATAATTTTAAGTAATTCTGTTAAAATTGGAATTATATATTTGACAAAGTCGTCCTCAAAAAGATTCATATAGTTTTTATTTATTATGCCTATTGCTGATTTTAATTCACATTTTCTTTTTTCATTTATCTCTTGACTATTATTTACTAAATGTAAAAAATTATACAAAATCTTATATCCATTTTCTTTGTGTAAAGATATTAAATCAATAATTATTTGAATAAAATCAGAAAAATTTTTAGGCCATTCATATAATCCTAATTTTGCAAAAACTTCTGATGTTTTACTATGTGAATCTATGTAAATAATATTTTTCATAAAAAAATTTCTTGTTCTAAAGTTACATTTTTCTCTTTTTTCATTTTAATTCTCTCTTCTATAACTTTTAAAGCATAAATTCGCATTTCTGGAATTTGTGAATTATATAATGTATATGTATTTTCTAAAGATGGAGACATAATAAGAAGTTGTATTTCCTCTTCAATATCTTTAATAACATTGGGATTATTCGTTAATTCATGAAAAAGTTGTTCAAGTTTCATTTTGAGGGATAAAATTATATTGTGATTTTAAAATGAATTTAAGCATCTCAACATTTGAGGAAGTTTATAATATATTTTTAGATTATTTATTATAGCAGAAAAATTTTATAATTATTTTTTTTGTTTATTCAATAAAATTTTTTTTAATTATGTTTATATATTTTGGTTATATAAATGTCTAAACTAAATAAAAACTAAAATTTTATAACATGAACAAAATAAAAGTAAATTTTAAAAGTATTTATTTTAATTGTAAGAAGTATAAAAAATTTAAATTTTATAATTATAGAATATTAGTAGAAAACAAAAAAAATAATTATTTGTATAGATTTTAACAATATAAATTTTAATCAATATTTAATAAATAAATAATCCTAAATTTTTAAACATATAAAAAATATATATACATATATGAAAATTTTATACTTCCTAAAGAAAAAGTAGTTTTGATTTATATAAATTAATTTAAAGTATATCAGATATATATAAAAAATAAATAAATATCACTCATTTATAATTTACTTTGATTTTGTTTTGAAATCATCATCTTTAATTAAGCATTAAAACATATAAAAATCAATAAATTAGAAACTTTTTTACTAAAGGAGATAAACATTATTTTAAAAATTTTTATTTTTCACATTGAAATAACAAATATAAATGCTGATAGCTATAAAAAAATTGATGTTATGTAGATATATTACTAATTAAAAATCTTTCAAAGCTTAAATAAATATACATATCACCCCTGCCAAGATTATAACTTAATTCAATTAAATAATATGATAATCATACCATTGAATGATGTTTTATAAAAAATAATGTTTTGTAATTAATTCTAGTAATTTTGTTTTTTCTTATAGCTAAACTAAAAATAAATTTAATTGTTGTAATAAGAAAATAAATTTATTTAATTATGGAAATTTTGATATTACAAAAAAATAATTATATGTCACATGTTAATCATGTAAAAAAATTTAATAATTAAATATTGAAATTATCATATATTTTAAATTATGAATAGATTTTTTTATTTATATTTATAATATTGAAAATATCTTAATTAAAAATTTTACACTAATTAAATTTTTTTTAAATTGTATTATTAAGTTATGAAAGTATATTTGTCTAATAAATTTAATTGTTCAATTTATCATTTTTAAATATAAAATTCAATTTATGTATTAATTACTTTTATTTTCTAAAACAATTAAAATATAAATAGGGATTAACCCCTATTATATAGCAAGCAAGAAGAGAAATGAGAAACGTTCCAGTACAACATAAAAACGTAAATAAAAGTATTTTCACAAAAGAACTTGTACAAACTAAGTCTCTTGTAAAGATTTCCTTAGCTTTGAAGCTCTTCCGCAAAACTTTGCCATAAAACATTAAATTATATATAAAAAATATGATTTATATTTCAATCGATTTAAAACATATAACAATAAAATTATATGTATAAAAGAATACAAAGATGTAATAATGATTCTTATGATAAAAAAATCAAATATTCTAATTTTAAATGTTTATGTTATCATTTAATAGTTATTGTTTTTCTAGATCTATTTATTATAATTTATTATTTAAATTTTATGTCTTTGAAAACGGTAAAAGAGATGCTTTAGATTTATAAATAAATATTTAAAATTCCTGATAAAAAATAGACAATACATCCAATATATTAATTAGTTTATAAATAAATACATTTATAATTTTGTAATTAAAAAAATTAATTATATGAACATTTACATTCTTATCTAATTAAAATATTTTTAATAAATTATAATAGCTTCTGTAATTTTAGGGAAGTAAATATAAATAACAAAATTATTAAAAATAACATTAATGAATATCTATAAGATAAAAAAATTTACATTAAAATAGTTTTAAAATATAAAAAAGAAATTTATAAACTGAAAATAAAAAATCATATTAAATTAAAGTTTTTAAAAATTTTAATATTGTTATTTTAACCAAGGTCAAATAAATTTCATTTTAGAAATTTTTTTTTATCAAAACTAAGTGTTATTGTTTACAATTATTACTTTATGATGTTTTTACTTATAACTTTTTTATTTCTATATAAATACTAAATTAAATATTATTAAGTTATTTTAATAAAATTTTAACAAATTAATTTTTATACTTTATTTATAAAACAATTTTAGATATATGGTTTTTAGAATTTAATTTTTTTTACAGCCATTAATTCAAAATATTTATTTAAAAAACATTTTTACAAACTTAAAATTATTTAAAATTATGATTGATTAAATTAAAATTGTCACAACTTTAAATTTAATGAAACAATATCTATTTAAAATTATATGACATCAAATTTTTATAATAATATAATTAAAAAAATTTGTTTGTTTTGATATATAAACTTAAAATTAATTTTTTATTATAAATACACTTATATACTATTTAAATTTTTGAAACATAATGATAATAATTTTACAATAAAAAAAATAATTATAAAAGTATATATGTAAAATCATTTTAAGGTTTATATATTACAAATACATTTTAACATTAACTTTTTAAAAAATAATTAAAAATTATTAATTTTTAAGATTTAATAAAATTTTTATTTTTAACTTCATTATCTAATTAAAATAACAAATTCTTAATCATGTCTTTAAATAAATTGCACAAGATAATTTATATATCTTTAAAAAGTTATTTTAAATTATACTTCATAAATTTTTTTTTAATTAAATAAAAATAATCTTATCTAAATCTTATTTTTCTTGATAATAAATAATTATAAATAATCAACAAATTTTTTTAATCCTTAAAAAAGATAAATAAAATAAACCAGATTTATTTTAAAAAGAAATTAATTTATTATTTGCATATTAGTATTTATAATATTTAATTTACGTGTTAATAGCATAATAAATATACTATGTTCTAATTAATTTGACTTTTTGATGTAAAAATATTTTATATCACTTTTGTTACAAATCAATATAATATTTATTGATTATTATATATATAAAACACCAATGAATAAAAATAGAAATTTTTTAAATACAGAAATTTATTAAATTTATGAATAACGATATATTATATGAAGTAATAAAATACTATACTGATTCAAAACAAAACATATGCAATGATTCATTTTTAATTGCTAGAAATAATATTAAAATTAGAGGTCAATTTTTGTATTTTATAAAAAATAAAAAATAAAGCGACCGATTTTTAATTCTAATAAAAATGAAAAAGAAACTGAACTTCTAAAAACAAATACAGAAAAATAAATTCTACAATAAATAATATTTTAAAAACAAAAAATGATGTGCATAAAAATTTTATTTCACCATTAATATCAAACTTAGTTAAAAAAATGGATTTTGAATATAAAAAAATTTTGATTATTTATAAGTTAGGATTATCAAGAACAAAAGTATGATTAAAAACTAAATTTTTTGTAATGGCAAGGTATTGTATTTATCTAAAAAATTTATTACTCATTATTTTTATAAAATAAATGGTAACAAACATTAAATTTTATAATCTTTTAAAATTCCAAAAAATAAAATTTAATGTATTAAACAATTATTTGTACCATACTGTTGCATTTGTTTCTATGTTTTTAATATTTGTACGTTCCAGACCAACAACTTCTAAATGATTTAACAGTTTTATATTATCTAAACTTTTTAATTTTTTGTTATCACTTAACATGATACATTTTAATGATAAAGGTAAAACAAAACAATCTAATTTTTCGATTAAATTATTTTGTAAATCAAAAATTTGAAGCTTATCTAAATGTTTAACATTTTTAATATCTGTAATTTTTATTTCCTAAATATAATTCTTTCAAATTTGTACAATTAAGATTTTCAATTTGACAAATATTATTTCCGGCTAAATCTAAAATTCTTAGGTTTGGTAAGATCGGTAAAGTAATTTTTTCAATATCATTTCCTATTAAATATAATTCTTCAAGTTTAAAAATTTCAACATTAATCTTTTTAAATAAGTTATAACTTAAATCTAAATAAATCAAATTTGGTAAATTTTTAAGATTACACATTTCTTTAATTTTATTATCAGAAATATCTAAATATTTTGTTTTTTCTGAATATTCAAAATTCATTTCAGATATTTGATTCCTTCTTAATTCTATTTTTACTTTGTCTACAATTTCAAGAGGAATTTTTGTTAGTTTTAAATGTACTAAATAAATATAATCTTCATCATTATTCATAAGGGATCTTAAAGAATGTAAAACAAAAAAAAATTTTTAACATTAATATCCTACATTAAGAAGTAGATAACAAAAAAATAAATTAACTATAAATAAAATAAGAAATTATATTTTAATATTATAAATTTTTCAAAAATTCCTAATAGTTTTATATAATGGTTTTAAAACAATCCATCCTAACAATCCAATAATTATACAACCAATCGCTACCCATTTCGCATATTTCCACCACATTTTCATTTTTGTATCTCTAGAAATAGTTTGATGTTCTTCAGTTGTTTTCTTTAATTTAAAAGTTTGTTTTTCTAAACCAGACTCGAGATCATTAATATCTTCAGTTTCTTTAAGTCTATCTTGAAGTTTACCTTTAAGTCCACCAATTTCTGATTCTATTTTTTTAGTTACTTCATCAGACATATACTAAAAAATGTAAATTATAATACTTTTAAATTACACGTAACCAATTAAAATCTAATTTTCAAAAATTATGATATTAAAAACAAAATATCGTATAAAAGTAATATAGTTTTGATTGTTTTTAAAATTATTAATAATATTAAAATGAATTTTGATGTGTATTTAATAAAATTTAAAACATAAAAATATATTGTAAAGAATATTATGAAAATTTATTTGCATTTTGTAAAACCAAAATAAATTATTATATTGATTAATTAAATTAAAATTACTATATTATAGTCATATATAATTATAATTAAATTTATCATCTATTTTTAGATTTAAGCAATATTAAATTCCAATGTTTATAAATTTTAAATCTGTTTTTTATAAAATAATTTAAAAGTATGATATAAACTATCTACATAGATTTATTAAAAAAATTAATAACATTTAATATTAAAACAATTATATCTAATAAAAAATTTGTAAATAAATTAATTAAAATATTCTATTGGTTGATTTGTCTATCATATTTATGACCAAAATTTATGTATAATAAAATTTATTTACAGTTATTTTTATATCAGATTATTTAATTTTTTTTAAATTAGATAATATAAATCTGTAAAAATAAATACAAATATTTTTTTTAATGATTAAAACGATTAAATAAAAATAAAATAAATTATATGATTGGTTGAAAGTATATTTATATAATAATTAAAAAATATAC